>PYXC01002791.1:0-11480 GCA_015244755.2 Tenualosa ilisha | reverse complement strand
CCCCAGAAATTGAAAATATCAAAAGACTGCCTCTTAGTTTAAAATGACATGTATGATATAATCAAATGAATAACAACATAAAAGACAATAAATATTCCTGACAATATGAAGGTAAACAGCCTCTCCTTTGCCCATTTACAGAAGTGCAGACAAAGCAAACACTCAACAATATACAGCCCATGCTGCATGGCCCACACTTGATTCACACCTTGAGTACAGTTTTAACATAATGCTCTGACGCCCTCCAAAAACAAACTCCACTTTCCCACAATTTGCTCTGAATTGTTTTCATGGGCTGTATTTGTCTGACCCCTCTGTGCCTCTGACAATGGCCTTTGTTTATGAAGAATGGGCTTTCCTGCCTGGTCTCCATTATCTTGCAAGCTTGGCCAAGGATCACTGTTTACCCAGCGTGACCACTGATCTGAAACGCCACTTTGGCCAGTGAGCGCATCTAATGGAGTATCCCACGCTCACTTCTCTTACACTTTCCTTTTTCTTCTTTCTCTCTCTCTCTCTCTCTCTTTCTTTCTCTTCTTCCTCATTACAGGGCTGCCCGTGCTGCTGAGGGACCCACGTTCAGCGGAGTCTGCAAGTGTTTCTCACGATCCAAAGGGCACGGCTTTATTACGCCGGCCGACGGAGGCTCGGACATCTTTGTGCACATCTCAGAGTAAGCATGCTGAAATAGGGGTGTGACAGGGCTTGGTTTGTAAGAGGATGGGGTCGGGGGGATGGGGGGTGTTAGTTGGTAGGAAGGAACAGGGATCCTAAATCTCTGGCAAAAGTGTTTTGGGTGAAGGGCTGATGGTATCCTTAAGGTTGCGTAAGGAAAAACTGGATGGGAGTTCCATGCAAGAATCTTCATGTGCCTCGGGCAATGAAGCTTCCATTTTGTGGTCCTCAAATGAATTGCTTTAATTCATGCTGCGTTTAATATCCTTAGTGAATGTATTTCTCCACAGTCTTCCAATATGTGCAGCTTTGGAATTTTTTTTTTTTTTAATTTAGACCTTAATTTGAGACCTTTGGGAAGTGGGGACAATGTGAGACTTAGTGGTTTAATAATGGTGTCGCATATTAAAACTATTACTTGAGACTGGCTTTGAAAAAGTGTCTTGGCAGATACAAAGAAACACTATACCACATTGGCTTCGCTTCACGTGTCCACACAAACAGCTTGATTTTATGCTCCAGATCTCATTAACCTGAAGTGAAAATCGGATAAGTAGAATAGAACATCCTGTAATTGTAGTTTGACAGTGGTGTCATTCCTCCAGTGATGTAACAATCACTTGGCATCATGATAAGCGTCATAGTACTCAAGTGCTGATGGTCTCAGGAAGTGGTGTGTGGGGTTAGACTTGGGCTAACAGGTGATTAGAGTTTGGTTGGTTGTGGGAAGTAGGGTCTGGAGTGGGGAGGGTTAGATTAGATACTGGTGTGGTTCAAGTGATGCACGCAGGCTCCTTAATGAAGATTCTGGCCATGCAGGATGCATGGTCTTAAGCTTGATTGGGTTCACGTTGGAAATAAGTTGCTGATGTAGAAACCTCTTCTGAGGGGGGTTGAAAGTGTACTTTTGAAGTGTATTTATGAAGGAGTGTATGTTTGTGTTTGTGTGGGAGTGTGTGTGTGTGTGTGTGTGTGTGTGGAGTGGGGTCGTGTGGGGATCGGGGGATTGAGTGAGAGATCATGCACTTTTAATGAGAATGGTGTAGAGGTGGATATAGGGGAGGCTTATGCATGCGTGTGTGTGTATGTGCACGCATGCAATGGCTTTATTGAAGTGGGTCCTGAAGTGAGTCATGTGCCCATAAGCCTTTGAGTCAACAGGTAGGAATGGGAGAAGTGTGTGTGTGTGTGTGTGTGTGTGTGTGTGTGTGTGTGTGTGTGGTGTGTGTGTGTGTGTAAGTGAACGCATGTGGGTGGGAGCTGCTTTTCTCTTTCAGTGCATGCAGGTGATGACAGGCACTGTGTGGGGGAGAGTGCATGCAGGTCCAGTGTGCTATGAGGGCGAGCAGTAGACCCATTGAACTTTGGGTGACGGCAGAATGCAGAACACAGTAACTTGTTAAAACTTCTAAAACGGATTGTTCTGGACCTTGATTGTGATTGGGTAAATCGAAAGTGAACGGTGGCTGCTGTGCGTTACCTGGCAACCATTCAGCTAGAGAAAATATATTTCTTAGCAGAGGAATTGTTGTCTGTGAATAATTTGCTACATTTCTCGTTGTTGTGTCTTCCTTTAACATGGTAACTGTTTTAGAAAAACAATAACCCACTTAAGGCTGTGAGTTATGCTCGTTTTACCACAACTAAGGGGCTTTAACAGCGCTTTGCCATGCCTGGTGTCTAACAACTCCCCTTAGCCGTGATAAAATGAGCATAACTCACGGCCTCTCGTGGCTTATTTCTTACACATAGACATCCTGCTATCACACATTTACATTTAGAAAAAAAATGCTAAAATTGGCTTTTTGGAAATTATGCAAAATTGGCTTTTAGAGGCAAGTTAGATTAACGGTGAAGATGGGCATGTACACCTATAGTGGTTCATGTGTCTGCCATTATTCAACCTTAAACTATAACTCACTGCACTCTACACACACACACACACACAATGCGCACGTGCGCATTTAGAAAGGCCAGTGGGAGGATGATAAATCAGAACGCATCGTCATTCGTAAAGAACTACAAATAGTTCCACAGAAAAGGGTTTTTCCTGAATTGGTTATTATTCTTTGACTGGATCAACAGATGTAATCTCGTTGTGTGATGAACTCAATTGTAGTAATGTTTTCTCACAGAGGAACAGTTGTCCTTGAATATCTGTGTTTTGTCCAACTTTCCATCACTGTGTAGGCAGAAGGATGCTTTAGAAATGAAGCAACTCCTTAGATCCTCATTGTATCAGTATTGTATCATATTTTTCTCAGTTCTCATTTTCTGCACTGGGCAGACCATGGGCCCTATGCTACTACATCTGCACCAAATTTCACACACTCACTCTCTCTCTCTCTCGCATGCACGCACTCACATACATACACAAACACACCCACACACACACAGTATGGTTCTGTTTCCCTGTTTAGTTTTAGTGGCTTTGTGGTGATTTTCTGCCCAGCTGAGGTGAGAGGACGTTCTTCAGCTTGGTGGCCTCCTCATACTTCACCATTATCACAGTCACATTCTTCCAACACTGAGTTGCGTTGTTAAAAAGAAAATGGTGAAGGATGCCCTTTTGTGTCTTAAGAAACAGTGTACGATCAATGAGCACAATATATGAATCCAATGTCCAAACGTGCAATTTGTGGACTGTACAGTTAATTTGTCAAGAACTTACTGGTCAGAAGCCTTACCAAGCCACAAAGGGTGTTGCAGGCATTGCATTTGTATTTAGAGATGGGATTCTGCCAATTATAAGTCAGCAGGCTTGTGCAAAACTCAGAATTTTTAATAAGCTTTCATTCAGTTCAAGAATTGCAAGTGCATTTTACATCCTTTCATTCAAACTTGAATTGCAATTCTCCATCTCAGTTCAAACACAACGGACATTCAAGAGTCATTCGCAATTCATTTCAATTCAGTTTTGCTGAAGTCAGTGGCTTATCAGAATGAGTATGAGGGAAAAAAAGACTGTTGTGTGGCTTTAACTGACTTGATTTGTTCTTTCCCCCAGCGTTGAGGGAGAGTATGTCCCAGTCGAGGGAGACGAGGTCAGCTACAAAATCTGCTCTATACCTCCCAAACACGAGAAGATCCAGGCTGTGGAGGTGACCATCACACACCTGGCCCCTGGCACCAAGCACGAGACCTGGTCTGGGACTGTAGTGGACACATGAGCCTGCCTCTGGACTTCTTAAAAACTGCCATGTTGAATTGCAGTGGTCTGGGCAGAGTCGGAAGGGGGTTGATTGTTTTTTTTTTTTTTTCCTCTTTCTTTCTTTTTTTTTGTTTGTTTTGACCCAACTTTTGTGAAAAGGGAACACAGGTTGATTTAAAGGTAGTGGTGGGGTTATGTTTCAGGACTTGGTATATTACCCTGGAAAAAAATTAGAAAAAAAAAAAAAAAAGCCTGTCTTGTTTTGAGTGTTTCAATATTGAACATTTGCCTCCCTTGTTAGCATCAGTAACAATATTGTCTTCATTATTACAACTGTAATGCTACTGAAATTTGCCTGTCAGCTGTGACGCTTAAGATGGGTGTCTTGTGACCATTAGTGACATGTGATTTCAGTTTCCAAAGAGGAACAATTACCCAGATTGTGTTTTGGGAATAAAGAGTTCTCAAAATGGTAACTGAAACTGCAAAAGCCTTAAACTTAGACCTTGTGTACAGGTCCAGCTTGGCCAAACAGTGGATTTATTTTCAAAACAGCTCGTGATGAAAGTAAAGCCATGACAACATGTATAATGACTGAATTTAGTGAAGTGTGATAATACAGCATCTTTAAAAAGTTTGCTAACTGCGTGTTTGTGTTCTCTTTTGGTCCATAATATCAAGGCTACTGAAATGGTTAAGGAATTCAGCCAGTTGCAAAAACAAACCAACATTCAACCTAGATTATTTAAAATTACATAAAGATTTATTTCTCCTCAGAGAACATACAGACATTCCTAGACAACAATACCTCTAGAACTATTTGATATAATTACATTGATAATTATGAATTTTTAAGTTCACATGACAAACATAGCAATCATGTTCTTCATCTGTGTTAATCTGTTAACAGGTAAGTCACAAATTTCTATACAATGCAGATTCCTTTATTTCTTCCTATTAGACAATAACAGACTGGCACACAAAGATGGCAGCAGACCCTGAATTGAAGAGCTGCTTCAGAGTTCGCCGCTATCTGGTCAATTCTCACAGCCTATGCACTGGGATATCTACAACTCTGACTCCCATGGGCTAAAAGCAATGTCAACAGAGCATTCCACCTGTCCACGACATTTACGAAAAACATTTAAGGAGGCATTCAAGAGAAAGATACAACATGGCCACCTTGCGCTGCACACTAACACCGAGAATTACCGTAAGCTTCTCATGAGAATATGCAGTGGCAAAGGCTCACTAAAAATGGGGCATGACGTGCTGTTCAGTACACTGTACATACACATGTAAGTGGATATATTCTTCAGCTTAGTCTATAACAAAAGTGCACCCTGTAGTTTATCCATAACTAGTTTGTACAGGTTTGGATGAGGATGGGGGTAAAAGAGAAGAAAAAGGTATTTTTATTGTTTGTTTTTTTTTTAGTTCGCATTAAAGGACAGTAAAGTATGCAGAGTGGAATTAGATGGGGCAAGAAAAAAAAAGGATGATGTATATACTAGCAGTATGTATTCTTTACGGGTCTGCTGTTATTTTTAGCCACAGAATACTGCCTGTCCTCTCACAAATTTTCAACAGTCATGCCAAAACATGTGCATTCATTTCCTTGTTTCCCATTAGTCTACACTATTGTGATAACCGAGGCCTCAAAGAAAAAAAACAAAACAAAACAATCCAGCACTTGGATGTGCAGAGCAGGAGAATCACCCCACTGTAATACTGCATCAAGGCCCGGTCCCTCATAAACCACCTCTGGCTTTTGAGCCCTTCAGCATGTCTGAAATCAGAGGAATGTTCTTGGGGGTGCGGGTTGGGGGTGGGGGGGTCATGTTCACCTGTGTGCCAAGTTAAGCATTAAGAAAAACAGAATGCAGGGTTGCCATGTTGATTTCAGGGTTTCTAATCGCGGCCAAAAATGAGTGACTGTGCTAGTGTGTGTATGTGTGTATGTGTCTGTGTGTGTGTGTGTGTGTGTGTGTGTGTGTGGAACAGGAGGGAGAGCTGATGCGTGGTTACACA
Source organism: Tenualosa ilisha (assembly GCA_015244755.2). Lineage (NCBI taxonomy): Eukaryota > Metazoa > Chordata > Actinopteri > Clupeiformes > Clupeidae > Tenualosa > Tenualosa ilisha. The sequence continues at coordinate 5,623 of PYXC01002791.1, read as the reverse complement.
CATCGCTCTGGACATTTGCTGACTTGCGAGCGAAGTCTACCACCTCCAGGAGCCTGTCTGTTGCCCCACGTGCAGGGCCAGGACGGGACAGTAAGTGCTTTGTGCAAAGAATGCCAAGACAAGAACAGTGGAGCTCAGCAAAGCATTAAATTAAAATTAAAGAGGGAACGATCACACAGAGACGGCCATGTGCTTATCTTCACTGCCATTCCCTCCTCAAAAATGAATTGATTTTTGGCGAACCTTTTACGTGTCTCATTGTTTCATTTGAAAAAATAATGACACTGACATGATTTGAGGGACTACATTGTCTTGTTTGGTACCCTAAGCAAGTAGCCTGGAAAACCAGATGCACTGCTAGCAAATTTGAATTCACTCTGCAGAGATTCACTCGGTCTAGCCCCGAATCAGTGGAGCTCATTAGCTATGCAGCCAAAATCCCAGGGATCAATCATAACTGTTTATCCAGCATGTGGTGAGTAGTCTCTCAATATACTTGCAAGGGGTGGGATTTCAATGACATTTGGCCACCAATCAAAGCATTACTGTCTATCATTTTCTATCATTTAAATACATGATTTGTTTGCTGCCCTTCAAAACGGTGTTTCATGCTTCAGTCCAACTTCAAATCTCATGCTGATTGCACCCCTCGATATGGGAGGGCCATTGCTTGTTGCCAGACCCCACATATTTAATGATGTGAGTCTTGTTCCCAGGCTAGCAGGCCTGGAAGCCACATCACAACACAGGGCGTTTAAAAACTATTATATTATTTCTTGTTCTTGTTCTTCTTATCATTTACAGCTGTGTAGCTCCCCTGGCTATGGTGGAGGCCTATCTAGTGATGTTCAAAAACAGCATATGAAGAACAAGCAAAAAATGACAAACACCCGGCAAACAAGCAAGTGGAACTAAAGCCACCGATGTCTTCACTTAACCATGAACCAGAATATTCTATGCAAGCAAAGGCAAGCAGCAATAACGGGCTCAAGAAAAGCTAGCAATACCTGTGCACTCTTTCTCCCCTCTGCTTATGCAAATTAGACATAAAGGTTGTTGTACAAACCTCCGTGAGGCATACTTAGGCTACAATTAAGTTGGCTGTTGGCAGCCTTTTACAGAAGCTGTAAGATCTATTGCTGTAATTAACAGTGATAAAAAAACTGTTGGCACAAGAATAGAAGCAGAGATCCAAAATATACATCTTGTGCTATTTTGACCCAGAAGATAGGAGGAGCTTTGAGAGACATTATCCACTCAAACACTCCTTGTAATTGTGCGGATCTGGGCACTCAGACAGAGACATGTAGGTGTTGAGAGATTCAGAGAAGAAAAAGAAGATGAAAATGAAAAAGATGCAGATGTACGCGCGTGTGCGTGTGTGTGTGTGTGTGTGTGTGTGTGTGTGTGTGTGTGTGTGGTGTGCGTGTGCGTGCGCGAGAGAGAGAGAGAGAGATTAAACATGTGCCTCAGGATTGGGCTGGCTGGCATGGTTTGTGGCGGTGTAAAGAGCCACATTGTGTGGGCACGTTGTGTGTGCTTCTACGGAACCCAAGCTTCGCTCTATCACCTTCATGTCCCTCCCATCCCCACACGAAAGCCAACGCCCAAAACCCACATGCTTATTTATACTCCAGCAGAATGTCGTTGAAGATGTTCAGGAACTGGTGCACGTGGTACTCCTTGAAGACCAGCGCCGGACGGAAACGGATCGACCGTTCACCACAGCCGCCCAGAAGAACACCTAGGGGACAAAAAAAAAGGGGGGGGGGGGGGGGGGGTCGGGTGATGAGCAACACCAGAGGTGGTGATGAACAGAGAGGATCACAACCAGATTATGCTTGAGGAAAGTGTACCCAATCAAGCTGTGTCATATATACCAGGTCCTTGACCTTTGAATAATGAGTACTACTCTTGATTAGCTGTGTGGGAGGTAAGGCAAGTCTGAGGCTGCAACAGCAACAGCAGGGCTCTCCTCACCCTTGTTCCTGGCTTTCATGATCATGTCGTTACGTGTGGCGTCATTGCGGATGTCGATGGCACAGAAGGTGCCCTGGCCACGGGCCCGACTCAAGAGGTGAGGGTACTGCGCCTATTCAGGGAGGGAGAGGGAGGGAGAGAGGGAGAAAGAACAACATCCACCAAATCTATGGTTAGATACCTAGCCATCTGCCACACCTGCTCACACACTTAATCACATATTCACACATTCCTACACTGCACAAACACAAAGATCAGTTTACACAAAGATCAGTTTACAGGACATACACACACTGAGCCACAGAGATCTGGGGAGTCAGGGCAAACTTTTAAGTTACAGTTTTTCTTGAACGGTTGATGTAGTCATCACTTCAGAATCTGCATTTTCAAATCAGTTAACGCAAAGGCCTAACCAGGAGCACTCTGCCTAAAATCACAGTTTGTTTGCAAAAGGCTCCAACAGTGGCAGAACATTTAAAACATGCTGCAAAAGCAATTTGTTCCTTCAAACAACACAATCAGTGGTCAGATCAAGGAGTACTCTCAGTCAATGATAACACATAGGGGGACAAAATGCAAAACTTTCAAAATAAACAGATTCTGCCTTGGGTTTTACTATGTCTGTGCCATTTACCTGGTTATTGAAAGTGTGAAAAAGAACCAGAATACTACAACATACATTTTATTCTTTCCTCCTACACATTAAAGTAACTGTTATTAACATACAAGACCGAAGAGTGAAGTAACTTTCCAATTTTCATTGACCTTCCTTTTTCATCAAAACATGGATACTTTCACAATTACTCTGTATTCTGTTGGCCTCTTTGACCCACCCTTGCAAAGGTGGTATCTTACATGCATGAAGAATGATTGTGGATTGAAGAATTGTGAAGATTTACACAGTGACATTAGTAATTAATATCCCTGCAAACAATCTCTTTTTGGCTGGGAATAGATTATTTTCAGTTGTTCAAGCTAGTAATTCAATGGAGTTTGGGAATGTTCTAAGAAAGCTGTGTTAAATTTTTAAAAAACTGTGAAAAAAGCTCAAAACCCATGAAAACGTGTTAACACAATTGGATGTGCTGGGTTCTGCTGCACTAAGAAAGTGAGGATGAAGATCAAGTGAATTGCAGTTTCATTAGTGTGTTCATCAGTTCAGTTTAAAAAAAACTGCAATTTACATTTAAATGAAGGCTTTCTCTGCTCCCCCTTATGGCTCTTTGGGAATTTCCAGCACTTGCTAAATGCCCGTTGTTGCTTTAATACTCGGACACCAATATAAACTTCACAGGAGAACTCACAGGTGTTTTTTAGACCTGTGAATTTGCAAACACAGATATCTGTTTTCACTGAAATTGCAGTGCAGTCTTGTGTAATACACTGCCCCAGAGATTCCTCAGTAATATCATAACAGAGAATAGCCTGGGGTAACAAGCTGCTCCCAGACCCATTCTGTTGCTCTCTACATGATCAGGTCCATAAGTATAGCATGGTAGCAGCAGCACCATGAAGTAGCAGAGGCCTCACGGGGGTCCTGGCAAGGATCTCAATCTGACTGGGCAAGTCCAAACACACAAGTCAAACCCCAAATACTCCCATTTCCCAGTGCACATGCACACAAACACACACACACAAACACATACAAACAAACAAACACACACACAGACACGCAAACAGGCAAACACGCAAACACACACACACACACACAGCTTGGGAACTTTGGTATAAGTGTGTCACTGACTGACTCATACGGGTAGTGAGGTTTTAGAGGGTAATAAAAAACACTTCCTGTAGAAACAAAATAAAATGAATAAATAAAATGCAGTTTAGTTTTGAGTGTATAGTACATCCATCATGTCCATGCATTTGCATAAACAGTGTTGGGAAAATTACTTTTAAAAAGTAGTTATAGTTACTAGTTACCGGTACTTCTCCAAAAAAGTAACTCCAATAGTAACTGTGTTACTGCATTATAAAAGTAACTAGTTACTAGGGAAAGTAACTAAAGTTACTATTAACATTTTTTTTATGTTCAAATAGCCTGTCAAGAATTTGCCCTGCCAACCTCATGTTGCGTGATATAGCTGTGTGATGACAACTCCACAAGTAGTGTAACAGAAAAGAATGTGTGTGACATACACACTTGTGTCAGCGCATAGGTTAATAGGTTACAGTAATCTCCTGAATATAAGTCGCACCAGAAAAAACCTCAGGTCAGTCTTTTTCACAAACAAAAAAAAACGAAACCATGTATGGACCTCACCCTTGTGTTAACCCCACTCATGTATTAACCTCAGATTACTAAACATTACCTATTAAATCACAATCAGATCAGATCAAGTAGAATGATGAAAAGAAATCCAATCCTGAATATAGCCCTCACCCACGTATTAACCACATAGATGAAGAAACTTTGCAAAATTAATGTCTTAACCTCAGTTTATAATCGGGAAGTTACAGTAGTAGCGTGAAGCATTTTATTAATGGTAACGTAACGGCGTAGTAACGATGGAAACAGTAATGAGTTTGATTACTCGTTACTAAAAAATATTATGCAGTTAGTTTATTTTCAACGCTGCTGTTCCCAACACTGCTTATTACATGAGTACTTGCTAAAATGATTTTCTGTTGCTATTTTTTAGCGTTTGCTGATAAAGGCAGCTTTACTCAAGGCACACTTCAGGTGTGCAGCAATGACTTCAGGTGTGCAGCAATCAGCTTCCATTAGAAAACATGAATGAGCAACATGTGCAATTACTGTACATGAAAAAATGTGCATCTGTTGGACAAATACTATTATTAATAGCAATCATTATTAATTTTTGGTAGTCATTACTATGATTTTTTTAGCTACTGAGCATCTGTTTAGTAAAATGGGACTTTCTGAACTGTATAAAACACTGCAAATATACCACATTGTATCCAGGGGGATTCTACGTTTTCCATCTTTGACAAATTCATGCTTTAAATACACTCAGCATCAATTTTATTAGTTGCACTTGTTCAGCTACTCCGAAATGCAAACATATAATTAGCGAATGACATCGCAGCAACTCAACACATACACTATACACAAAGTAGAAGTGGTCAACTCAATCTGCTGAAGTTCAAAAAGAGCATTAAAACGTTGAAGATGGGCGAGGTAGGTGGCTGTGTGTGTGTGTGTGTGTGTGCAAGCGCGCAGTCTCCCATGTCCACAGAACACACCAGAACACCACCACCAGAACTCATTAATTGCAAGTGCCAAAACTTTTGACAGAAACAACATAATGTGTGTGTGTGTGTGTGTGTGTGTGTGTGTGTGTGTGTGTGTGTGTGTGTGTGTGTGTGTGTGTGTTGTATTCTTGGTACACTTTGCCCTTTTAGTGCTTACTGAGCATCTTTTAAATGCTGACAGCCTAACTGACTTATTGTTGCTGACCATGTCCTTCCCTTTGTATCAACAGAGTAACCATGCAATGAAAGCTATCCTAGCAAGATAATGTGGTGACGCGTCAAGATGGCCATCTCAGTGACCGTGTCTCAATCCAACAGATTTGAGATAATGTGGAATGGGAGATGTGCCAACATATTTAAGCAACTACGTAAGGGATAATGTTCTGCGCGGCGGACATTATCGTTGGAATAACTCCTGACAAAT
>PYXC01002790.1:50000-52500 GCA_015244755.2 Tenualosa ilisha | reverse complement strand
ATCACCAATGGCACGGTAATAACTGCTTCCCATGCATGGCCAGTGTAGTATGCTTGCTGCGGCGCGGGTTGGTGCGGGTCGGGTCGGTTCGGCCCGGTCGGCCAGCGGCACCGGGGCCAAGGGCTGTATATTGACAGCACACTAAAACATAACGGCAGCGCTGTGTTTGTTTAATAACCACGCCTGCTTTCCAATTTCACCCCTCACCACACACAACAGCAGCAGACTCAAGACCGATATGACATCATGCCCCTGCTTAGTGTCTGTGTGTGTCTGTGTGTGCAAGGCAGAATCAGAGAAAGGTGGAAATATAGCCATTAAGCAGCTTTGTCAGTAAAAGGAAATGTAACTGTGAGAGTTTGATGTACAGAACCATACATGCACACTTTAACATTAATGTACACTCACTCTAACACACTCTTCAAAACCCCTTACTTCCTTAAAAGAATTTAGAAAGAAAAGAAAAAAGAGAGTTTTGGGCTTCTCACCTTGTCTCTTTCTCCCTATGTCTCTCCCTCCCTCCTCTGTCCCCACCCCTCGCTCTCTCTTTCTCTCTCCTCTCCTCCTCCCCGCCTTCCTCTCTGCCTCCTTCTCTCTCTCTCTCTCTCTCCAAAGGAGTGGTCGTCACAGGGGGCCTCATGTCAAGCGAGTCCCCGCTGCCGTGGGCAACCATCTAATTAAAAGCTCCAGTCGATTGCTTTGCTTCGGGCTCACTTCTCCTTCCCTGCCCGCCTCTGTGTATCTGTCCATCCATCCATCCATCCATCCTCCCACATTCCTCCCTACATCACACACACACACACATACACACACACACACGCTGCTGGCCCAGCAACCCCTGCCCATGGCACTCTGCAGTGTGTGCTTTGAACTTTGTGTGTGTGCATGTGTGTGTGTGTGTGTGTGTGTGAGAGAAAGAGAGAGAGAGTGAATGTATGCACACTCTTAAAATATCCAAATCTGTCTTTCATGTTGCCTTGCTGGGGTGTCACTTTTCTGCAGGTTGAATGAATGTCGATGTCCCTCTAGCCCAATGGACTGAGTGGGAAACAGATGTCCACTCTCTCGTCCAATGGAGAGAGCGATCAACGGATGCTTGCTCTCTCGTCCAATGAAGAGAGCGATCAACGGATGCCCAGTCTTTCGTCCAATGGAGAGAGCCGTCAACGGATGCTTGCTCTCTCGTCCAATGAAGAGAGCGATCAACGGATGCCCAGTCTTTCGTCCAATGGAGAGAGCCGTCAACGGATGCTTGCTCTCTCGTCCAATGAAGAGAGCAATCAACGGATGCCCAGTCTCTCGTCCAATGGAGAGAGCCGTCAACGGATGCTTGCTCTCTCGTCCAATGAAGAGAGCGATCAACGGATGCCCAGTCTTTCGTCCAATGGAGAGAGCCGTCAACGGATGCTTGCTCTCTCGTCCAATGAAGAGAGCGATCAACGGATGCCCAGTCTTTCGTCCAATGGAGAGAGCCGTCAACGGATGCTTGCTCTCTCGTCCAATGGAGAGAGCGATCAACGGATGCCCAGTCTTTCGTCCAATGGAGACATTGGTCAACGGATGCTCAGTCTCTCGTCCAATGGAGAGAGCCGTCAACGGATGCTTGCTCTCTCGTCCAATGAAGAGAGCGATCAACGGATGCCCAGTCTTTCGTCCAATGGAGAGAGCCGTCAACGGATGCTTGCTCTCTCGTCCAATGAAGAGAGCGATCAACGGATGCCCAGTCTTTCGTCCAATGGAGAGAGCCGTCAACGGATGCTTGCTCTCTCGTCCAATGGAGAGAGCGATCAACGGATGCCCAGTCTTTCGTCCAATGGAGACTTTGGTCAACGGATGCTCAGTCTCTCGTCCAATGGAGAGAGCCGTCAACGGATGCTTGCTCTCTCGTCCAATGGAGAGAGCGATCAACGGATGCCCAGTCTTTCGTCCAATGGAGACATTGGTCAACGGATGCTCAGTCTCTCGTCCAATGGAGAGAGCCGTCAACGGATGCTTGCTCTCTCGTCCAATGGAGAGAGCAATCAACGGATGCCCAGTCTTTCGTCCAATGGAGACATTGGTCAACGGATGCTCAGTCTCTCGTCCAATGGAGAGAGCCGTCAACGGATGCTTGCTCTCTCGTCCAATGAAGAGAGCGATCAACGGATGCCCAGTCTTTCGTCCAATGGAGACATCGGTCAACGGATGCTCAGTCTCTCGACCGAGCAATCAGCAGCCTTATAGCTTATATTACCCGGAGAAATTAAACACTGTTTTCTGATTGGCTGTTCCTTGATCACCTATGAAGTAGATGAGGTAAAAAACTTTGATCGTCGTTCCATATCAATGCTCTTTTGAATGGTAACTATAGCAACCATAGGAAGGGACAGATGAACTAACAAGCAACAATAAAATCAGCTGTTATCAAACTCACCATCAGTGACCACGTTTTAAACGCTTGCTCATTGCCTATACGCATTAGTTGCAACCAGGTGATTATAAACGCCCGCAAATATGTCCC
>PYXC01002790.1:30000-40000 GCA_015244755.2 Tenualosa ilisha | reverse complement strand
GCAACCCAGCTCTTGGTTATCTCTCGTCTCGACTATTGCAGTGGCCTCCTAACAGGTCTTCTAGCCTGTGCTGTGAGACCGCAAGATGTCCCAGAATGCAGCTGCACATCTGGTTTTCAAGGAGACAAAAAGAGCACGTCACCCCTTTGTTCACGGAGCTCCACTGGCTACCCTTAACTGCTGTCCGAACTCCTTTGCTTCCTCTGTCCATCTACACCACAGTCATCTCTGCCCCCTCCTGGCTGACTCCTGTCACCCTCCCCTCCTGAGTGGACTGCAATCAATACCACGGGAGGCCCATGAGCCATCTCACTCCTTGACTTTAATTCTATGCCTGGCTACAACTGCACTGTCCAGCCATAATTCCTGATAACCACCTATGGATTGACTACCATGTAATGTTATGGGACAATATTTTGGAACGATTATGATGCTTAGCTAAAACCATGGACAACTCGTAGTCTATCATGGTTACTGCTGATTGTACTTTTGACCCCTGGCAGTTGGGTTGTCCCCTTGAGCCGCAGATTTCTTCCTAGATTAAATATCACAAGCGAGTTTTTCTTTGCCCTTGTTGCTCTGTAAAGCGCCATGAGACAATACTATTGTGAAAGGTGCTGTATAAACATAATTTCATTGCTGAACTGAAATGCACTCCTGCACTTTCATCTCCTGCCATTTTCCTGTTAGCAAATTGTTGTTTGTGTTGTAGCTTGAATGTTAATCCTCTTTTGTCAGTCGCTTTGGGTAAACGTGTCTGCTAAAAATATACATGTAAATGTAACTGTGTGTGTGATGTTGGTGAGAAAAAACTGTGCAAAGAAATATGTACAGAAAAATGGATCATTCAGTGATTCTCTGTTTGTGTGTGTGTGTGTGTGTGTGTGTGTGTGTGTGTGTGTGAGAGGGAGAGGAGAAGAAGAAAGTAAAGATCAGCATGAAGCTCTTTCTCTGGCTCAGAAAAGGACCAGTGGTGGATGGGGAGAACGTGGCTTGATCTCCTCTCTGCCATTCCCTCACCTGACACTGGTTGGCATGGTAACACCTGCTCAACTCTGCCCCAGGCACTGTGCCTCTTACAGGGGGCCTAATTCCCCCTTTACTGTGTGTATGTGTGTGTGGGTGTGTGTGTGCGTGTTTGTGTGGGTGGATGGATGGATGTGTTATGTATGTGTGTGTGTGTGTGTGTGTAGGTGTGTGTATTGTGTGTGTGTGTGTGTGTGTGTGTGTGTGTGTGTGTGTGTGTGTGTGTCGGACGAATCCAATTGCTTTTGCAGCTTATGCTAATGAACTCCTCTCATTATCAGGTGACACATCTTATAATTGGACATGCTTGATGTCCTCTAGTCTGTGGTACTGGGTAGATTAGCAGGTTCTCTTCCCACACAGTCTCACACAGTCTCACACAGTCTCACACAGTCTCATGTAGTCTCATTTAGTCTAATGTAGTCTAGTGTAACATCATGTAGTCTCCCGTAGTCTTACGTAGTCTCACAAAGTCCCACATAGTCTCACATAGTCTCAAATAGTCTCACATGGTTCCACATAGCCTCACAGCCTCACACAGTCTCACATATTCAAATACAGTCTCACATATTCAAACAGAGTCTCACATAGTCTCACATATGAGCCTTTTCCATTTTAATTGTTTTTACGAGGAGAAATCTGGCACCAGGTACTGCTTTCACGCTAACACACACGCACACACACACACCTACACACACACAGTTTTCTTCATCACAGTTATGGAAACCAATTGCATTAAACAGTACTTTGAAATAGTGAAAATAAAACATCCTCTACCAAACTAACGAGAGTAGAGCAGAGCGAGGTGAGGAGAAGAGAGGTGAGCTGGTAGCAGTCAATGGAATGGAACACAGTCTAACATGTGACTCTCACACTGTTAGCCACAGGGTGAGACTCACACTACGCATAGTGATGAACAGAGTAATCCCTCTGTCACACTCACGCACGCAGGGAGGGAAAGTGATAAGAGACAAGGATGGAGGAGAGAGAAAGAGAGAGAGAGAGAGGGGAAGGGAGAAAGAGAGAGAGAGGAGGGAGAGAGAGACAGAGAAAGACAGAGAGAGAGAGAGAGAGAAAGAGAGAGAGAGGTGTGAGCGCCTTGAGCAAGAACGAGATGACAAGAGGATTGTGGGATAGGTGTGGGGACTTGGAGTCAGCCAGCAGATTGAGTCATTTGGTGAAGTGCCACTCACAATAAGGCAGCCAGGCAGATAACACTGCCACTGAGGCACACACACACACACACACACACACACACACACACACCTCTATCCAAGAATGTCAGAGACAATAGCAAAGGGTATATATCTGAGCCTTAACAAGCACCCTGGCGCGTGTAAGGAACAACCAGAGAGACTATAAATGTCAAGCCCAAAGTTGGCTATCAACCACAACTACTGCACTAGAGGCTCAGAGAGAGCGACAGAGAGAGACAGAGAGAGACAGAGAGAGAGAGAGAGACACACACATCCAAACAACACACAATATACTGATTACCTGTACAACTGAAAGCTTTGGCAATACACAATGTATCTTGTCATGTCAATAAAGTACCATTGAACAGAACTGAGTTGAAGACCCTGGGACGAGAGGGAGATGGCTGCCGTATGCCTGTCATCAACACACTCTGAAAGCTCTGAGGAGGAGAGATAGAGGACAGAGGACTGAGCACTGCACTGCATACTACAGCACTGCATGCTACAACACAGCACACAATACTATAACACTGCATACTACAGCACCGCATGCTACAACACAGCACACAATACTATAACACTGCATACTACAGCACCGCATGCTACAGCACAGCACACAATACTATAACACTGCATACTACAGCACAGCATACTACAACACAGCACACAATACTATAACACTGCATACTACAGCACTGCACACAATACTATAACACTGCATACTACAGCACAGCACAGCATTCTACAGTTCAGCACTGCATACTACAGAACAGCATACTACAGCACTGCATACTACAGCACAGCACACAATACTATAACACTGCATACTACAGCACTGCATACTACAACACAGCACACAATACTATAACACTGCATACTACAGCACTGCATGCTACAACACAGCACACAATACTATAACACTGCATACTACAGCACAGCACAGCATTCTACAGTTCAGCACTGCATACTACAGAACAGCATACTACAGCACTGCACAGCATACTACAACACTGCATACTACAGCACAGCACAGCATTCTACAGCTCAGCACTGCATACTACAGAACAGCATACTACAGCACTGCACAGCATACTACAGCACTGCATACTACAGCACAGCACAGCATTCTACAGCTCAGCACTGCATACTACAGTTCAGCACAGCATACTACAACACAGCACAATACTGCATACTACAGCACTGCATACTGCAATACAGCACAGCACTGCATACTACAGTTCAGCACAGCACTGCATACTACAGTTTAGCACAGCACTGCATACTACAGATCAGCACAGCACTGCATACTACAGATCAGCGCAGCACTGCATACTACAGTTCAGCACAGCACTGCATACTACAGATCAGCACAGCACTGCATACTACAGATCAGCACTGCATACTACAGATCAGCACTGCATACGACAGATCAGCACAGCACTGCATACTACAGATCAGCACTGCATACTACAGATCAGCACTGCATACTACAGTTCAGCACAGCACTGCATACTACAGATCAGCACTGCATACTACAGTTCAGCACAGCACTGCATACTACAGTTCAGCACAGCACTGCATACTACAGATCAGCACAGCATACTACAGATCAGCACTGCATACTACAGATCAGCACTGCATACTACAGTTCAGCACAGCACTGCATACTACAGTTCAGCACAGCACTGCATACTACAGATCAGCACAGCATACTACAGATCAGCACTGCATACTACAGATCAGCACTGCATACTACAGTTCAGCACAGCACTGCATACTACAGATCAGCACTGCATACTACAGATCAGCACAGCACTGCATACTACAGATCAGCACTGCATACTACACAACAAACTGGGGAAATAATACATAGACAGATTATACAGTCAGAACAAACACACTCTCTCACACACACAAACACACACACACACACACACACACACACAGTAAAGGAAACCTTGAGGTGAAAGGCTCATGATTCTCAGTCCCATAATATGTACTCAGTGAATAGCAACATTCTGGCAAGAGCACTGCACCAGGTAATGGCAAAAGCAAGCTCTGTAACACACACACACACACACACACACACACACACACACACACGCACGCGCACACACACACATTTACACACACACACACATTCACATACATTAACACATCACCCCTAATGCATAAGGGCTGCTCAAACAAATAGAGTAACTCCAATTTTTGTGTGCTGTTATGTGTGTGTGCATGCATGTGCGTGAGACACTTGTGTGTGCTTGAAACTTGTGTGTTGGACTCAACATTCAAATGTGTGTGTGTGTGTGTGTGTGTGTGTGTGTGTGTGTGTGTGTGTGTGTGTGTGTTCCATCTGTCCACCTTAAAGTCAGCACTCTATCTTTTCTCTTTCACTACTGCGGGTAATTATGGACAGGAGGGCTTAACACCTCCACCTAAGTGAAGGAGCAGAGCTGCCTGGCTAAGAGCCTCTCTCACACACACACTCACACACTCACACACACACACACACACACACACACACACACACACACACACACACAGCAAGGCTAAAAGGTTTCCACAGGCAGCCAACTTTCAAATCCCACACCAGCTTAAGAGCAACTACATAAAACTGTCATCTTGAATATATACCACTTAAGTAGCTCTGCACGGATACTGAAGCGGAGAGGTGTGTGTGTGTGCGTGTGTGTGTGCGTGCGTGTGTGTGTGTGTGTGTGTGTGTGCGTGTGCACACGCACATTTGCTTGCGTGCATGTATGCGTGTGTGTTTACCCGAGTGATAATGACAGGGACCTCAGAGGGTTTAAATGGCTTTTTACACTTTACACTAAATGAAGTTTCACACACACACACACACACACACACACACACACACACACACACACACACACCATGCTCCCCTTATGGGCCCATAAATCGGTGTGGACCCAGCCTCTCTAGAAGAATTAGGCTAAAAGGATATCCCATTACACAATGACTAACGCCTCCATCACAGAGGAAGGCCTCATGCCAGACCGCAGGGCCTGATCTCCTGTCCTACACCACAGTTACCGTCAGATCCCTGTAATATAACATGGAACAGAGAGATGCATAGGAGTGTGTTTTGCATGTAGGTATAGCTTGCATTTATGTAACCAGTAGGGTCTTGCCATAGAGCCTTGTCATTTTGCACAGTTACACTTTCAGACGACAGGAGCACATTTGAACCAGACCAGCTACTGAATTACTGTTTACAGTAGTTAATAGTATGGCACTAAAATGCATGGTTATCTTTTACACACACGCAAGCATAGTGCAGTGGCTCCTGTCCAGCAGCCTATGAGATCTGGAGGATAGGAAAGGAGACAGAGAGGCTGAGAGTGAGTGTGTGGAACACGTTCATTGGCCCACACTGAACAGGAGACTGAGAGTGAGTGTGTGAACACGTTCATTGGCCCACACTGAGCAGTGCACAAGGAGCTGGCTGCCTTTCATTGTCATCTAGATAGGAAGACTGCTGATCGCACATATGATAACCACTACCACTGCAGAACACACCAGCACTAATAGTGCCCTAATTCAATCCTAAAATATAAACAGCACTATCTGAGAACACTAATGACACTAATGACATGTTTATCACCATGGCAACTTAGTACCCACCCACAGCCACCAACCCCGCCCCACCACTTCCTCCAGCAGTTCTGCTCAACCCCAGTACAATTTCATGCTTTGAGCTGAATTTGATATTGAATTAAACAAACTGGGCTTATCTTACATTTTTAATGCTGCTTAACGAAGGATGCAATCATGCAAGTCTTAGCAACCCCAGGGCAGCCTGGTGCTTTGAATTAAACACAAACTATTCCTGCACCTCAACTGAATTAAACACAAACTATTCCTGCACCTCAACTGAATTCTCAAGCCAAACATGTAAAGCACACACTAAGACTTAAAGTTCACACTAACACTTAAAACACACACTAACACTTAAAGCACACAACAACATTTAAAACACACACTAACACTTAAAACACACACTAACACTTAAAGCACACACTAACATTTAAAACACACACTAACATTTAAAGTACACACTAAGACTTAAAGTGCACACTAACACTTAAAGCACACACTAACACTTAAAGTGCACACTAACACTCAAAGCACACACTAACATTTAAAACACACTAACACTTAAAGCACACACTAACATTTAAAACACACACTAACATTTAAAGTACACACTAAGACTTAAAGTGTACACTAACACTTAAAGCACACACTAACATTTAAAGTGCACACTAACACTTAAAGTGCACACTAACACTCAAAGCATACACTAACATTTAAAACACACACTAACACTTAAAGCACACACTAACATTTAAAGTACACACTAACACTTAAAACACACACTAACATTTAAAGTGCACACTAACACTTAAAGCACACACAAACACTTAAAGCACGTACTAAGGATTAGGGTAGTGGCTAGTGTCTAGCATGCTTGCAGCTTGACAAGTGTGTGTTTCAATCCCAGCTGCCACCATTGTGCCCTTGAGCAAGGTGCTTAACCCTAAGTTTCTCTCAGGGAGACTGAACTAATGGAAAGTTAACAAAATGTAAGTTGCTTTGAATAAAAGTGTCTGCTAAATGCATGCATGTGAATGTACATACACTTAAAGGAGAACTCTGGCCATGTTCAACATGTATCTTGGTTATTTGAGCTCCCTGAAAGATGACAGTAGTTTGGTGGCCACGGAGCTATGGAGGCTCAGCTGTCATAAGCAGGCACAGTTTCTGTGCTGTTTCATATGGATATGAGCATGGCAATGCTTGATTACTGCTTCTGGGAGAAACTCATGTTTTCAGACAGAGAGCCTGAGCTGGGAAATGGATTTTACTGGAAACTACACAAAAACATGTATGTGGCTGAAAACTACACAAAAACATGTATGTGGCTGAAAACTACACAAAAACACGTATGTGGTTCTGGTTATAGATGTATGTGGTTCTGGTGATAGATGTATGTGGTTCTGGTGATCGATGTATGTGGTTCTGGTTATAGATGTATGTGGTTCTGGTGATAGTGGTATGTGGTTCTGGTGATAGATGTATGTGGTTCTGGTGATAGTGGTATGTGGTTCTGGTGATAGATGTATGTGGTTCTGGTGATAGATGTATGTGGTTCTGGTGATAGATGTATGTGGTTCTGGTGATAGTGGTATGTGGTTCTGGTGATAGATGTATGTGGTTCTGGTGATAGATGTATGTGGTTCTGGTTATAGATGTATGTGGTTCTGGTGATAGTGGTATGTGGTTCTGGTGATAGATGTATGTGGTTCTGGTGATAGATGTATGTGGTTCTGGTTATAGATGTATGTGGTTCTGGTGATAGATGTATGTGGTTCTGGTTATAGATGTATGTGGTTCTGGTTATAGATGTATGTGGTTCTGGTGATAGATGTATGTGGTTCTGGTGATAGATGTATGTGGTTCTGGTGATAGTGGTATGTGGTTCTGGTGATAGATGTATGTGGTTCTGGTGATAGATGTATGTGGTTCTGGTGATAGTGGTATGTGGTTCTGGTGATAGATGTATGTGGTTCTGGTGATAGATGTATGTGGTTCTGGTGATAGTGGTATGTGGTTAGTAATTCTATACAGGCAGTGGTGTCTCATAAGAACTAGTGCTTGCTGCAAAGTACTCGTAATGATATTTTGAGCATGTTGCTAAGATGCTAAAAGCAAGCCTGCCCCTAGACATTAGCACTGTAGCTATCTGGGTGCCTGTGCTAGCAGGAGCATAACTCGGTCTATCTTTCATGATTTTTTAAATATCTTTTTCCACCATCATCATTTAGGGAGCTCAAATATTGTGATATGTGATGAGCATGGCCAGAGTTCTCCTTTAAAGCGCATACAAACAACTTAGCATTGAAACTCATTAACATGCTTCTGTCATTATGGGTATATGTGTGTGCATTTGTGTGTGTGTGTGTGTGTGTGTGTGTGCGCTTGTATTTGTGTGTGTGTGTTTTTGTGTGTGTGTGGCTCTGGGGATGTGAGCAGAACATAGAGCACTGTGAAAGAGCCATCTTTCTCTCTCAAGCCCCTCACCCTGTGTGTCTGTGTCAGTGTGTGTGTTCTCTCCCTAGTCCACACCCTCATCATCAATAGGAGTCCACAGGGCTACAGAAATGTCAGGGAAAGGTTAGCGACTGCTAATGTCAGGACGATGACTCTGCTTCCCCACCAAATCAAAACAGGCTTGCCTCTCACAGCTACAACCCAGAATGTGTGTGTGTGTGTGTGTGTGTGTGTGTGTGTGTGTGCGTGTATGTGCGTGTGTGTATGTGTGTGTGTGTACATGTGTATGTGTGTGCGTGTGCGCGTGCGCGTGTGTGCGTTTGCGTTTATGTTTGGGTGTGCTCGAGCATGATGGGAAAAACGCATGAGGGCCATTGGGTGAGAACGCAAGAAACATGCAGAGTGTTGGGAGGTGAGGATTAGAATGCAGGGATCCTGCAGATGTACTATGATGGATGGATAAGATGATTGATGGGACTATTGAGATGATGAGAAGTTGTAGAAGAAATACTGTGTGTGTGTGTGTGTGTGTGTGTATGTGTGTGTGTGTAAATATTTTCCTGGTTGTAGATGTGTGTATGTGTGTGTCTGCAAATGTGTTATTTTCTGTGTGTCTGCGTGTGTGTGTGTGTGAGTGTGTGTGTGTGTGTGTTTGTGATGGGCACAGTGCCATGCAGGCGGCTGCCTTCGTGATGGATGTGCCTCTTTGTAACACAGGTTAGAAGCCATCCTTGATGGGACGAACCAACTGTTTATCATCCCCCCTTTCTCCCACTTCCTCCCTCTCTTCCCCTCCTCTCTCTCTCTCTTTTCCTACCCTTCACCTCCTCTATCTCCCTCCCTCTCTCTCTCCCTTTCTCTCTTCTCCTCTTTTCTCTCCTCCTCACCCTTCCTCTCTTCTCTCTCCCACTCTCTCCCCTTTCTCTCCTCCTCTCTCTTTCTCTCTCTCTCTCTCTCTCTATTACATCTTTCTCTTCTGTCCATTTATTGTCCTTTCTTCATTCTCCGTCCACTCCAAACACCTTCTTGCTGCCACATGACAGATGAGCCAACCCAAAATATGTTTCCGTTTCTCTTCTTTTTTTCATTCTGCTTCTCCTCCATCCCCCCATTCTCCCAGCATTCCGTCTGATTACTTTTCCTCCACACCGATTGTCTATCCCTTTCTTCTCTGCTGGAGTAAAAACACTTTTTTTCTTCATTTAATCTCTCTCTCTCTCTCACACACACACACTCTGCTGGAATCTATTTTTTTGCGAAAGCCAGTAACTCCTCAGTAGCAGGATCCAGCAGAAATCACAAATGCCATTTGCGGGCATGTGGATTACATCCGGCCTCCTGCACTGACTACACGAACAGGGAAGGTAAAGCTAAAGTGGATAACTGAAAGATGACGATGTATTCATTGCATTTAATTGCATACAAATAAAATACTTGTTATTATTTGTGCATTTATTAGTGTGTTCAAAAATAATAATACTAATAATAAGTTATACAATGTTTCCAGTGCACACACTATTCTGATTAAGTAGATTATTAAAAAGCGTTCCCATGCTGATCACGCCGCTGATGCAATCACTAATGAGGAGAGACTTGAAAAGTCGAGCAATTCATCATCATCCATTTCCCAGCAACCCTAGTGGAGATTAATCCACTTCCTGGTGATGAGGGTCGTGCTTAATGATCAATCTGAACAAACAGTG
>PYXC01002790.1:15000-20000 GCA_015244755.2 Tenualosa ilisha | reverse complement strand
ATACCACTGCTACTACTATTCCAAGTAATCTTGGTTATCACTAATGTCACACAAACACACACACACAGTACCCTGGGTGAGACGTGAGTGGATTTAGTAAATGTCATCCTCATTAGTCATCCTCTGTGTTCATCATGATTTTTACACTCACACACACACACACGCTAACACACATACACACTGTGCACACATGAACAGGTGTTCATCCTCATTCTCCCTGATCAGTACATTTATCATGCCTGCTGGGATCTTTCCAGAGCACCCCCCCCCCCCACCCCCACCCCACACACACACACGTACACACGCACACACACACACACACACACAATGACTCATATTTCCCCTACACACACAAAGAAAGACTTCCGAGCAACATCAACAGTAACAACTCATGCAGCTAATAAACCTGTGCTTATGTGCTGCCAGGAGCGAGACATAATATATGTGTGTGTGTGTGTGTGTGTACGCGTGCAAGTGTGTGTGTGTATGTGTGCTGCCAGGAGTGAGATACAATATACTTGTGTGGTGTGTGTGTACGTGTGTGTGTGTGTGGTGTGTGGTGTGTTTGTGTGTGTGTGTGTGTGCTGCCAGGAGTGAGATAAAATATACGTGTATGGTGTGTGTGTCTGTGGTGTGTGTACGTGTGTGTGTGTGTGTGTGTGTGTGTGTCTGCTGCAGAAGCGAGATACAATAGACATATGTGGTGTGTGTGTGGGGTGTGTGTCTGTACGTGTGGATGCGTGTGTGTGTGTGTGTGTGTGTGTGCTGTCAGAAGTTAGACAGAGAACGGTCCATTTGGTGCCCAGGTGCTGAGTGCTGCCTAAGGATCAATCATTGCTAATGTCTTTCTCTTCGGAGAGCACCTGTCATTTACACACTAACTGCAGCAGCACCGCACCGCAACGCTGCCGACCAGGCTCCCTGCTCAGCCCCAGCGAAAGGTCACACTGAGCGCTCTTGCAAACCAGCCACCTGATGCCCACGCAGCTCATTTTTCACCAAAGCAACCCTGAACCTGAGCTGGGTCTGATTATAGCAGAGACCACTTATGTGTCTGTCCAATTCAATCTGGCTACAGGCGGGCAAGGAGGCAACAGGAAGAGGATCTTTAAGGAGGAACTGCTCAATGCTGGATGACAAAACGAAGAGGATCCTTAAGGAGGAACTGCTCAATGCTGGATGACAAAACGAAGAGGATCCTTAAAGAGGAACAGCTCAATGCTGGATGGATGCAAACAAATTGGATCTTTAAGGAGGAACAGCTCAAAGCCGGATGGAGGCAACAGAAAGAGGGTCTTTAAGGAGGAACAGCTCAAAGCCGGATGGAGGCAACAGAAAGAGGGTCTTTAAGGAGGAACAGCTCAAAGCCGGATGGAGGCAACAGAAAGAGGGTCTTTAAGGAGGAACAGCTCAAAGCCGGATGGAGGCAACAGAAAGAGGGTCTTTAAGGAGGAACCGCTAAATGCTGGATGGAGGCAACAGAAAGAGGGTCTTTAAGGAGGAACAGCTCAAAGCCGGATGGAGGCAACAGAAAGAGGGTCTTTAAGGAGGAACAGCTCAAAGCCGGATGGAGGCAACAGAAAGAGGATCTTTAAGGAGGAACAGCTCAAAGCCGGATGGAGGCAACAGAAAGAGGGTCTTTAAGGAGGAACAGCTCAAAGCCGGATGGAGGCAACAGAAAGAGGGTCTTTAAGGAGGAACAGCTCAATGCTGGGTGGATGCAAACAAATTGGATCTTTAAGGAGGAACAGCTCAAAGCCGGATGGAGGCAACAGAAAGAGGGTCTTTAAGGAGGAACAGCTCAATGCTGGATAGTTGCTTAAGAAATGCTGTAGGTATGTGAAGACGACCAGCGCGCAGAAGGCTCCAGTACTGTAGGTCTCCACACTAGGGTTCAGAAACAGGAGGACAGGAAGAGTTAATCTTCCTGCAATCTTTCATCTCCTATTCTGTCTCTCCCCCTCTCTCACACACAAACACACACACACACACACCAAAAAAAAAAAAGATCTGGCCTCAAATACAGCTCTAAGGCTTTGCAATTTAGAATTAAGATGCACATCTTCAGTTTCTCTAAATTTCTCACAATTTTTCTCTCCTCCTCCTCTCACACACAGAGAGAGAGAGAGAAAGAGAGAGAGAGAGAGAGGCAAATCTTGGCCCATCAGCTCTGTAATTCACCTCATTACATGAGTCAGAGAGGCAATCAGAACTATAAAGCCCCAGACTCTGCAGCAAACATCCCCCATAAAGCCCCCAATAGCTCAGCTCACCTCTGCACACCAGTACAGCAGGGAGCAGACAGAGAGAGGAGAGAGAGAGAGAGAGAGAAGAGAGAGAGAGAGAGAGAGAGAGAGGTGCAGGAAAGTAATAAAGCAAGTGAAAGTAAGAGGAATATTGGGAAAAAATGTGTATGTGTGTGTGTGTGTGTGTGAGACAGAGAGAGAGAGTGAAAAGTGATAAACTAGCCCCCTGCCTGTCTCAGAAGTGCAGCAGTTAGCTGAGAGTATGAGACCCTGCTGAGGGTGTGGATCAGGAGTGGGAAAGTGTGTGTTGCTAACAAGCGGCCGAGCAACCAATCAGCAGCAGGGGGGAGCTACCGCAGAGAAAGAGGAGGAAGATAACAGATCGGGCTGAGAATTCCGCTTGTGCGGAAATCCCAGCTGTGCTACTCTCAGATCAAACCAAAAGTCTAGAGTCAAACCACAAACTGAGCTAACAACAAACAATAACTGTGAGTTTGCACCAAACATTACCTCTGAGGCCTCGTTCACATAGTAATCAGAAACACCAGAAATGGTCTCTTACATGAAACAGCTGCCCAAGCTCTCGTTTAAAGTCTATGCAGACCGTGTTATACTGCACACAGAACGCACGGTAAAACAGAACACAGTGTGGGATCTGCACGGTGCGGCCATGTGGAAGCCGCATGGAACACTCATGTGGTGGTCATGGTCTTATCTGCTAACCCAAACCAATCGGCTTCAAGTGGCCACTCCACTGAATGGCTCTGTGGTCTGTGGCTTAAGGCTAAAAAGAAGCCGGAGTGGCAGTGAAGTCCTCAGTGCTTATCCTGCTGGACCTATCAGCAGCATTTGACACGCTCAATCACCACCGGATCCTACTGATTATATTCTCAAACATGGGCATCACAGGTAAACCACACTCCTAATTTGAACCCTACCTTAGAAGGTGGCCGCTCAATGTGTCCTGGCAAGGGTACAAGTCTACACTACAGTACCTTGTCACAGGGGTGCCCCAAGGATCGGTGCTGGGACCCTGTGGAGAAGTTTCTTGGAAAAACCCAAAGTAGCAGAGAAATTTGTCTTGTTCAACCAAGTCTTTATTGCGTTCACCGAGAGAATGGTTATAACAGTGGTAATCCTCAACCACTCTGACCATTCTAACTATTCTAACCATTCTAGTCTTACACCTCATCTACCTATCTTAAATACTCCTACTAATAGATGATGTAGCTGGCACAGAGCCAATCCTACACAAGACCTCAGTCTCTGTCTCTTTGATGAACATGGTTTCGACACAGTTTTCAGAGAGGAATCTACTGGTGTGCACATAACTCTCTTGCTGGTGCTTACACTTTCTTTTTATAGCACAACACTCTGCTGCATGCTCTATCCGATTTCTGTATACACACACAAATATATGTATTACTTGTTTCTACAAAATTCCCGACAACCCCGCCTCTTTGCCATGTATACCACCTCATTGGGCCTGATCATCCACTCCCATGGCTTCTCATATCACTGCTATGCTGATGACACCCAGCTCTATCTGTCATTCCCACCTGACGACTCAACGATCTCAGTGTGACTCTCGGATCGCCTCTCTGACATATCTTGACAAAAACCCCATCACCTCCAGCTACACCTCTCAAAAACTGAATCCCTGGTTAGCCCTGCTGCATGGGAGTGTTGGCTAAATGCTAGAGCCAAATATTACCTCTAAACAATAATTGAGCTAGCACCCAACATTACCTCTCAGTACTAACTCTGAGCTAGCACCCAACATTACCTCTCAGTACTAACTCTGAGCTAGCACCCAACATTACCTCTCAGTAATAACTCTGACCTAGCACCCAACATTACCTCTCAGTAATAACTCTGAGCTACACCCATACCTCCAGTAATAACTCTGCGCTAGCACCCAACATACCTCCAACCTCGACTAGCCCCAACATTACCTCTCAGTACTAACTCTGAGCTAGCACCCAACATTACCTCTCAGTACTAACTCTGAGCTAGCACCCCATTACCTCTCAGTAACTCTGAGCACCCAACATTACCTCTCAGTAATAACTCTGAGCTAGCACATTACTCTCAGTAATAACTCTGACTACACCCAACATACCTCTCATACTAACTCTGAGCTAGCACCCAACATTACCTTCAGTACTAACTCTGAGCACCCAACATTACCTCTCAGTATAACTCTGACCTACACCCAACATTACCTCAGTATAACTCTGAGCTAGCACCAGCATTACCCTTGGTCTGTCACTACGGTTGAGTATGACTGCCATACTAAGGAGCCTCTTTGGCGTTGCAGAGAAGTGACACGTTTAGCACATAATACCAGGGAGAGAAAAATGCCTTTGAACTCATCCTTTGTCTTTCCATTCCTTCCTTTCTCTTCCTCTTTGTCTCTCCATCCCTCCCTCCCTCCCTCCCTCTCTCTGTTAATGTGGGCTTTGTGGTGGTATGGAGTGGTGTGGGTGTTCAGTAATAGGCTGTTAATTTCAGGGCTATGGGGAGAGGGGTTAGCGGCAGGCTAACGACCCCTGCATGAGGCCTCAGACACATAACCAGTAATTACACAGACAAGATGAGCACAGGCCAGCAGTCGCCATGGAGAAGCTCTTTGCTCTTTCCTACATAAACTCTCTAGTGACCCCTCTCTCTCTCTCTCTCTCTGTCTCTCTCTCTCAATTTACAATACAGGGAAGAAAAGTTATTTGAGTTCCATGAAAGTGTGAGAAGATA
>PYXC01002790.1:5000-10000 GCA_015244755.2 Tenualosa ilisha | reverse complement strand
GCCGAGCGTTTCTCCATCTCCCTCACCGCTGGCTGCCCCGGCTGCTCCCTTCACCCTCACACCCCTTTCTGCTGTTCTCTCCCTTCTTTAACTCCTTTACTACTATTTATTCAGTTGTTCCCTCCGTCGCCCCCTCACTCTCACTCCTGTTTTATTCTATGCTGCCTTTCTTCCATCCTCTCCCTCTCTCCCATCCACCCTTCCCTTGTCATTCTCTCTCTCTCTCTTTCCCTTAAATCCACCTCACTTCAGTCTCCCTTCTCTCTCTCTCTCTCTCTTCCATTCACCTTTCCCTTATCATCCTCCTCTTATTTGTCTCACTCTTTAACTCCTCATCTCTCTCTCCCCCATCTCTTGGGGCTTGTTAAATGCCTCTGACAGTACACATGGCGGCTGTGTGTGTCTGTGTGTGTGTGTGTGTCACCCAGCTCTTCTCTCACTGAGAAAGAGAGAGAGAGACACACAGAGACAGAGAGAGAGAGAGAGAACGCAGAGACAGAGAGAGAGAGAGAGAGAGAGAGAGACAGAAGAGACAGAGAGAGAGAGAGAGAGAGAGAGAGACAGAGAGAGAGAGAGAGAGAGAGAGAGAGAGAGAGAGAGAGAGAGAGAGAGAAAGAGAGAGAGAGAGACAGAGAGAGACAGAGAGAGAGAGAGAGAGAGAGAAGTGCCTCAGAAATGCAGACTCAGAATGTTGGCTGTAACCATAGCGACAGGGCCAGCGGCCGACCCCACACCCCTTTTCTTCTCCACCAATCAGAGGCCAACCAAAGATGCTTGAGGTGAGCGGAGATCTGCAAAGCCTTCTGTGGGCAAACTAACAGGTTGCCAACCAAACGCCTATCATAGCCTGCTGATCCACTCTCAGCACAGGGCAAGAAGACAAATCACAGACTTTACAGTTTCCCCCGCCTGCATGCCAGTTAATAACTCTGATTGGTGCTCTCGTCACAGTGATAATGCAGGATCTGGAGGGCTGTACACAGCGCCACATAGACTTATGTAGCGACGGCATGCACACAGTAGCATAAATGTGGCTTCACCAGTGTGCTCTCATGCTAACGTGTGTTCAGAAAGACAGAGGCCTCAAAGCCATCTCTAAGCTGCAATGGTGTGGATGCACTAAGGAGTGTAAAAGTAGCGTCACACAATGCTTTCATGCTAAAGCATGAGAGGGAGAGATGAAATGGGCCTTCATCGCCACTGCTTTCATCTTCGTGCGGTAGCATCAGAGAAAGTGTGTTGAACGTGGGGGCCTTCTTAGTGTCTGAGTGTTTAGGCTTCCATTTAGCATGTGTATTTGCATTGGGTTTCAGTGCCCACTTCAAACATGGACATCTGGTGAGATTGTGTATTGAGGGGATTCTGCCTTACCGTTTCACTCTCTTTGTGTGTGTGTGTGTGTGTGGTGTGTGTGTGTGTGTGTGTGTGTGTATGTGTGTGTGTGTGTGTGCGCAATTACTGTTGATAGTAATTAAGACAATAATAAACTGAGCAAAATTCCGTTGAGTGAAACGATAAGGCAGAACCCCCTCAAAATACACACACACACACAGAGACACAGACACACAGAGAGAGAGAGAGAGAAAACGATACCTGTGTCAATAACGTCTTGGCATTCACATTGTGTCAGGAAACCAGAAAAAAAAAAAAAAGCATCATTAACATTTATCCACTAAAACATTTATCATGTCTTCGATATTAACCTTTCCACATCATTCTTTCCCTGAACAATATTTCCTCACAGGAGTTTTATGGCGTGTGGTTTAGACGAGCGCTCCGCTGGGCTCTGCCAGGGACGGAGGACGTGACTGAGAGCGAGATGGAACATTTGCCTCTCAACTACCTGAAATGTCACCTCCAAAAAGCTGGGAGTATAATGACCCAGACACGTGTGTGTGTGTGTGTGTGTGTGTGTGTGTGTGTGTTTGAGGTGGAAAATGCCTAGAGCTCTAATTATCTAAGACAGGAAACTCATTAGCCCTAATGCTAATGCTAATTTGCTACTAGCTTAGTCCTTCATCACTTCCGCTGATAGACAGGAGGGCAGTCTCTCTCTCTCTCTCTGTGTGTGTGTGTGTGTGTGTGTGTGTGCGCGTGTGTGTGTGTTGAGGGAGGAACAGTAATCAAACTAATCATTTAGAGGGAATGTATGTGTGTGTGTGGTGTAACACTGTAACTGTCTGCATTTGTAAGTGTGTGTTTGCATGTGTGTGTGTTGACTTGTTAAGAGCGTTGCGCGTAATGAGCAGAGACGGCTGGAACGGCTATCTGCTGGTTGTGAGGCTTTGGATGAAGATAAAAGCACACTGCTGATATTTGGACAAATTGCTCCACTTTGGTGTTTGAGGCGGCCCATCTGTGGGTAGTCCTGTAGAGACGGAGTGTGATTATACTGATCAGATGAGACACAATCGACAGCTCCAGCCCTCTCTCTCTCTCTTTCAGTCCTTGTCTCAGTCTATCTTTCTCTTCTTTCTCCCTCTCTCTCTCTCCCCTTCATTCTTTCTCTCTCTCTCTCTCTCTCTCTCTCTATATATATATATATATGTATCCCTCTCTCAGAGTGCAAAGTTGATGGTTGAAGAGAAGCATGTGAATGTGGAGCTCACAGCTGAATAATATTTCGTGAAGCGGAGCAATAATGATGTTCTGAAAGTCAACTCAATGACTCCGTCTGTCGTTGTGTGGGAGTGGGAGTGGGAGTGTGTGTGTGTGTGTGTGTGTGTGTGTGTGTGTGTGTGTGTGCGCATATAACTCTCTGTCTACTTGTGGGTGTGTGTATCCTGTATTTCTTTTTTTTTCATTTATATGAGTGTATTTAATATAGAAATATTGAGTGCAGGTGTTTGTGTGTGTGTGCAGGGTATATGTGTGTCTGTGTGTATATGTTTGTGTGTGTTACAGTGTAGAGAGATTGTAAAAACCTCCTAGTGGCTTTTCAAGGCCTATTTTCTAGATATCTTGAACTTTGCATTCAAAAACACAACTAAAATGGTATTCTTTCCAAACGAGAAAATGGAGCGAAGGATGGGGAGATTGATAGAGAGACAGAGAGAGACAGAGAGAAATTGATGGAATAGAGGAAAGAGGATGATGGAAATTGCTGGAAATTGTGTTGGGCAGAATAAGAATGCAATTTAGCTGCTTCATCCCCTGAAGCTGCAGCATCTTGTGTGGATCTCAGCAGGCAGGAATATCAGACACGCAACACACACACACACACACACACACACACACACACACACAGACACACACATGCACACACACGTACACACCCCTCAAGCCTTACACAGCCTGGAATATCAGTGTGGTCAGACATGCGACACACAGACACACACATGCACACACACGTACACACCCCTCAAGGCTTACACAGCCTGGGATATCAGTGTGGTCAGATATGCGACACACACACACCCACACGCACACACACACACACACACACACACACACACACACACACATACACACACACACACGCACACACACCACACACCCCTCAAGCCTTACACAGGCTGGAATATCAGTGTGGTCAGACAAGCCTGCAGCTCACACACTTGCCATTAAAAGTCACACAAGTCACGCACAGCAACACACATAGCTCAAGACTTCACACATACATCACACACAAACACACAGACACACACACACACACACACACTGTTCACACATATAGCTCTCCACACACACTACACATGACCCACATAAATTGCAAAATATGCAAAACACACATCATACACACGCATAATATAGCAACATCATACACATATGACAAACAAAACACAAACAAAACAAAAACATAAACACTCCTCACACACACTGCATGTGACTAACAATAAATTAATTTATTACTAACTAAGAAAATACACACACACACACACACACCGTCCACTTGCTTGACACACCTCACTCCTATCTCTCCCGGGATAGGCCATCTCCACTCACATAGAGATTCTCCACACATTCTTACTCACTCAGTTTAAAGAAAGGCCGACACATCATCACACACACACACAGTTCTTCTCTCACTCAGGTTCAAGACAGGCCGACAGGTCATCACACACACACACACAAACACACACACACACACACACACAGACTCACACACACAGTGAGTTCTTCTCTCAGTCAGGTTCAAGACAGGCCGACATGTCATCACACACACACACACATGCACTCACATGCAGAGACACACGCAGTTTCTCAAACTAGTTAGATTCAAGACAGGGCGACATGTCTCGCCACACACACAAATACACACACACTAACACACGCACGTACACACACACACAAACACACACTGCTCCTCTCCTATCTATTCACCAAATGTAAGTCAATCTAATGAAATTACACACGCCAATGCCTTCTCCTCCTTCATGAAAGCAGCCCATCATCCAAACCCACACATGAAAGACAGCCAGCCAAAGCTACACAGAGAGAGAGAGAGAGAGAGACAGAAAGGGAGAGAGAGAGAGAGAGAGAAAGAGAGAGAGAGAAACAGTGAGAGAGAGAGAGAGAGAGAGAGAGAGAAGCGCTCTGCTGTTGACGGACTTGAAACAGCTCTGAAAATGAGATCTCGTTCTCCGACGCCACGGCCGCTTTCTACTCTTCCCTTGTTCTATTCAAGCACAATTACTTGTGAGAGAGACACAGAGAGACGGAACAACAAAGGAAATGGTGTGTGTGTGTGTGTGTGTGTGTGTGTGTGTGGGTGTGTGTGTGTGTGCGCGCGTGCATGTGTGTATGTGTGTATGTGTGTAAGTGCGTGTGTGTGTGTGTGCGTGTGCATGTGCGTGTATGTGTGTGTGTGTGTGTGGTGTGTGTGTGTATGCGCAAAAAAAGGCGATTCATCTACTTGCAGGAGTCGTCTCCACCATGAAGTGTGAAAGTGTGAGTGGGCGATGATGGGTGTCGTTGTTTCTTTTAGTCTTGTTCTTCCCTCTCTTCTTCTGCAATCGCCCTAATGCATATTTATGTAGAATTTCTTAGGGAGAGTCAGT
>PYXC01002790.1:0-2500 GCA_015244755.2 Tenualosa ilisha | reverse complement strand
CGCATGAGCGCACATTAAATAGGCTGCAGATACACAAGATGCATCATCAGGAGCTGTTGGTGTCTTACTGTCTTCTTGAACTACCAACCAGCGACTCAGATACCTCCTGTCCCAATCTTCCCCTGTGGGTGCATGTGTGTGTGCCCTGCGTCTGTCCCTTCCCCGTGTGTATGTGTGTGTGTGTGTGAGAGAGAGAGTTTGTCTTTCTTTGTCTTTGTCCTTTGTCTCTCTCTCTCTGAATGTCCTTCCACTTACTGAAATAATCTATATATTTAAAAAAAAAATACAGTGATGAATCATTTTGAAAAAAAAAAATCTATTAGATTATTTTCATCCTTCATGTGCATGTGTGTGTGGTTTCATCTGTCATGTGCATGTGTGTGTGGTTTCATCTGTCATGTGCATGTGTGTGTGGTTTCATCCTTCATGTGCGTGTGTGTGGGTGTGTGTAGGCCCTTCTGTCCAGAACCATGTGGGCAGGCTAATGTTCACTTGGTTTACATTCCACGCATATATATACTCCTTTTCTCACAGTCCCTCTACTGTCCTACAATATTCACTGAAGACAGAGAGCAAAGACGTGTCAGAATGCAGAGCGCACCTCCTCCTCAGGCCCTAACGCCCTCTTTCTCTTAGAGCGCACCTCCTCCTCAGGCCCTAACGCTCTCTTTCTCTCAGAGCGCACCTCCTCCTCAGGCCCTCTTTCTCTCAGAACGCACCTCCTGCTTAGGCCCTAACGCCCTCTTTCTCTCAGAGTGCACCTCCTCCTCAGGCCCTAATGCTCTCTTTCTCTCAGAGCGCACCTCCTCCTCAGGCCCTAACACTCTCTTTCTCTCAGAGCGCACCTCCTCAGGTCGTGACGCTCTCTTTCTCTCAGAGCACACCTCCTCCTCAGGCCCTAACGCTCTCTTTCTCTCAGAGCGCACCTCCTCCTCAGGCCCTAACGCCCTCTTTCTCTCAGAGCGCACCTCCTCAGGCCCTAACGCTCTCTTTCTCTCAGAGCGCACCTCCTCAGGCCCTAACGCTCTCTTTCTCTCAGAATGCACCTCCTCCTCAGGCCCTAACGCTCTCTTTCTCTCAGAACGCACCTCCTCCTCAGGCCCTAACGCTCTCTTTCTCTCAGAGCGCACCTCCTCCTCAGGCCCCAACGCCCTCTTTCTCTCAGAGCGCACCTCCTCCTCAGGCCCTAACACGCTCTTTCTCTCAGAGCGCACCTCCTCCTCAGGCCCTAACGCCCTCTTTCTCTCAGAGCGCACCTCCTCCTCAGGCCCTAACGCTCTCTTTCTCTCAGAGCGCACCTCCTCCTCAGGCCCTAACACTCTTTCTCTCAGAGCGCACCTCCTCCTCAGGCCCTAACACTCTCTTTCTCTCAGAGCGCACCTCCTCCTCAGGCCCTAACGCTCTCTTTCTCTCAGAGCGCACCTCCTCCTCAGGCCCCAACGCCCTCTTTCTCTCAGAGCGCACCTCCTCCTCAGGCCCTAACACGCTCTTTCTCTCAGAGCGCACCTCCTCCTCAGGCCCTAACGCTCTCTTTCTCTCAGAGCGCACCTCCTCCTCAGGCCCTAACACCCTCTCTCTCAGAACGCACCTCCTCCTCAGGCCCTAACACCCTCTCTCTCAGAACGCACCTCCTCCTCAGGCCCTAAGGCTCTCTTTCTCTCAGAGTGCACCTCCTCCTCCTCAGGTCTCAACACTCTCTTTTTTGCAGAGTGCACTTCCTCCTCCAAAGGCTCTAACGCTCTTCATTCTGACACATCTTTGCCAAGGGCCAAGTTCACTCTGGAAAGAGCCTCGTGTCTCTATCATCAATGACCATTAACATGTGCATGAGATTAGCAAGAAGCACCTACAGCATGATGAAGTGCTGTGGATGCATCAGAGCCCTACCCTTATGGGCATATATGGATGCATAGGGACACTCAATCTTATGGGCATATAGAGTATGAATGCACAGGGACACTAAAGTGTGTGTTCTCCTTCCTTTTCACAGCTCCATTGTACCAAACTCAACTATGCACTTTATATTTCTATCTGATTATATGTCTGGCTACTTCTGTGTCTTACAAACACACGCACACACACACACACACACACACACACACGCACACACGCAAGCACGCTCACATCTCACATACACACACTCATACTCACACACGTACACACAGATTTGTGGTAATCAATCAAAAGTGGATCAAATGGACTACAGCAGTCATTTAAATGTGACGACTACCTTAGCTGAAACACACTAATCATTAGAACCCACAGTGGAGCGTACGCAGGCACGCACACACACACACACACACACACACACACACACACACACACACATACACACACACACACACTTGTGTAAATCAATCAAAAGTGGATCAAGTGAACCAAAGAATCCCTAATGGGAGCATGGATGCTATGCTCTACGGCTGTGAGAGAGGCTGTCTCTGTCTTCGCCTCTCGTGAGGGCCAGCGGGGGACAGCTGACAGGAGTCCTTGGGCTCCTCTA
>PYXC01002789.1:57500-60000 GCA_015244755.2 Tenualosa ilisha | reverse complement strand
GCGAGTTACGGAAGAGGAGAACATTCAAGCTACAACACAATGAAAGAAACTAACAGGAGTGCATATTGCTAACATAAAAACTGCACTACTTGAAAAAATAAAAATAAAAATGTAAAAAATTGCAGTGTTGAAAATGCAATAGTGTAATAAAGTTGCAGTATAAAAGAGAGATTAAGTATAAGAGGTTAAGTGCATTCCTGGTGTTCAGAATTCAAGCCAGGAGATCTTCTTGGAAGAGTTGGGTCTTCAAGAGTTTCTCGAAGGTGGAGAGGGTGTCTGTTGATCTGGTAACGCTCGGAAGGTCATTCCACCAGCGTGGAACAACACATGAGAAGAGTCTGGATTGACCTGCGCGAGGTGTTGGATGTGCTCAATACTGTTCCTTGGAGGAGTGAAGTGGTCGCTGGGTTTGTCACACACATTCTTGTCCGTTACATTGCTGGTGGAGTTCTCATAACACAGATTAATCGCGCACATCAGCAGCAAGATCAGAGATTTCGAACACTGCTAGTCACTAGTTTTGCGATCAAACCGGCTTTGACTGTACATCACAATGAACAATATGATGTACAGCTCTGTGTCCATCTCACACAGGTACAATAGCCTACAAGATCCTACCGATTCCAAAGGTGATGTTAAAATCTCCAAAGTGATGTTAAGATCTCCAAAGATGATGTTGAAATCTCCAAATTGATGTTGAAATCTCCAAAGGTGATGTTGAAATCTCCAAACTGATGTTGAAATCTCCAAATTGATGTTGAAATCTCCAAAGTGATGTTGAAATCTCCAAAGATGATGTGGAAATCTCCAAACTGATGTTAAAATCTCCAAATTGATCTTGAAATCTCCGATTTTTCATATTGTCTCCAATCTCCCCTGAATTGTTCTCAGACCATCCATGACCTGGCTATAGTCTATCTCAAACTTGTCCTAAAGGTCAACCAAGACAACAATGGACTGTAGGTGTGTGACCATTTCACGCCGACTCCTCTCTGTGCACAATACACAATATAGGTGTGAATGGATCGAACTGAGTGGCCTTCAGACAACAAATTTCAGGTCCTTTCTTGAGGCCTTCAGAAGACATATTTCAGATCCTGTCTTGAAGGCCTTCAGAGGACATATTTCAGATCCTGTCTTGAGGCCTTCAGAGGACATATTTCAGATCCTGCCTTGAGGCCTTCAGAGGACATATTTCAGATCCTGCCTTGAGGCCTTCAGAGGACATATTTCAGATCCTGTCTTGAGGCCTTCAGAGGACATATTTCAGATCCTGTCTTGAGGCCTTTAGAGGACATATTTCAGATCCTTTCTAGAGGCCTTCAGAGGACATATTTCAGGTCTTTTCTTGAGGCCTTCAGAAGACATGTTTCAGATACTGTCTTGAGGCCTTCAGAGGACATATTTCAGATCCTGTCTTGAGGCCTTCAGAGGACATATTTCAGATCCTGTCTTGAGGCCTTCAGGGGACATATTTCAGATCCTGTCTTGAGGCCTTCAGGGGACATATTTCAGATCCTGTCTTGAGGCCTTCAGAGGACATATTTCAGATCCTGTCTTGAGGCCCTCAGAGGACATATTCCAGACTGGGAGACATTGTCCTTTTTCCTTTCTTTTATGTTGGTTCACTGCACTATTCTTCCTTCTATCTTTCTTTCGGTTGGTTCTCTGTTCTGTTCTTCCTTCTATCTTTCTTTTTATTTGTTCTTCCTGAACCTTCTGTCTTTACTTGCTCGTGTGTTTGTTTCCGTCTATTTTTTTCACTCTGCCTGTTGTTCTTTTCCTCCTTCTTTCTATCTAGTTTAATGTTCCTTTCTTCCTTCTCTCGATCTAGTTTAATGTTCTCATTCCCTCCATTTTCACCACTGAAGCCCCAGGCCTGAGATTTGTATGTGTGTGTGTGTGTGTGTGTGTCTGAGCCTGAAGACCAGAGACTAATGTGGGGGGCAGCTCCAGGTTGCCCTGTGCCACACATACACACACACACACACAACAGTCCCAAGCACAATGTGTGGTATGTTGGTATGTGTGTGTGTGTGTGTGTGTGAGTGAGGTGGAGGTTGTTGTTTGCGGCAAAGAGGAATTTCATTTGTCATGACATGGATATGGGTGCCGGCAGGCTAAAACAAACGATCACCGCTCCTCAGGGGATCCACTAAAAATACTCCCCCTCCCCTCCCTCCCTCCCCCTGCTTTCCCCGAGGCTCCTACGCCCCAGCCAGATCTGAAGGGTAGGGCAGGAGGCTCCTACGCCCCAGCCAGATCTGAAGGGTAGGGCAGGAGGCTCCTACGCCCCAGCCAGATCTGAAGGGTAGGGCAGGAGGCTCCTACACCCCAGCCAGATCTGAAGGGTAGGGCAGGAGGCTCCTACACCCCAGCCAGATCTGAAGGGTAGGGCAGGAGG
Organism: Tenualosa ilisha; assembly: GCA_015244755.2. NCBI lineage: Eukaryota > Metazoa > Chordata > Actinopteri > Clupeiformes > Clupeidae > Tenualosa > Tenualosa ilisha. Next base: position 57,596 of record PYXC01002789.1, on the reverse strand, counting down.
CTCCTACGCCCCAGCCAGATCTGAAGGGTAGGGCAGGAGGCTCCTACGCCCCAGCCAGATCTGAAGGGTAGGGCAGGAGGCTCCTACGCCCCAGCC
>PYXC01002789.1:47500-52500 GCA_015244755.2 Tenualosa ilisha | reverse complement strand
TAATGTTAGCTCTTCCGCCTAGCATAGAAAGCTTATGTTAGCTCCTCTGCCTAGCATAGAAAGCTAATGTTAGCTCCTCCGTCTAGCATAGAAAGCTAATGTTAGCTCCTCCGCCTAGCATAGACAGCTAATGTTAGCTCCTCCGTCTAGCATAGAAAGCTAATGTTAGCTCCTCTGCCTAACATAGAAAGCTTATGTTAGCTCCTCCGCCTAGCATAGAAAGCTACATTACATTTATGCATTTAGCAGACGCTTTTATTCAAAGCGACTTACAAAATAGGATAACATTCAAGCTACATCACAATGAAAGAAACTAACAAAAAGTGCATATTGCTAACATAAAAACTGCACTATTTTAAGTTGAAAGTGCAATAGTGTAATAAAGTGCAGTGTAAAAGAGAAATTAAGAATAAGATGTTAAGTGCATTCTCAAAATTTAAGCCAGGAGATATTCTGGGAAGAGCTGGGTGTTCAAGAGTTTCTTGAAGGTGGAGAAGGTATAAGTTGATCTGGTAGCACTTGGAAGGTCATTCCACCAACGTGGAACCAAACATGAGAAGAACATCTTCAAACTGCTTGCATGCTAGCCAGGTTCCTTAACTGCTGGGTTAAGTGGGTTCGAATCCCAGCTGCCACCGTTGTGCCCCTGAGCAAGGCACTTAACTCTAAGTTGCTCTAGGGGAGACTGGCCCTGAACTATTGACAGCTGACAAAAATGGAAGCCGCTTCGGATAAAAGCGTCTGCTAAATGCATACATGTTAATGTAACTCAAAGTTCAAAGGTCATGCCCCCCACTGGTCAATGCATACATGCAAATGTAATAGTTCTTAGTGTTATCCCACTTTACATGACATGGTAGTCACTCCATAGGTGGTTATCAGGAATTATGGCTGGACAGTGTAGCAGCGGCCAGACAGAGTGTCAAACTCAAAGAGTGAGCCGGGGTCACGGGGGTAACGATAAGGGTCCGTTTGACGGTGCCATTGTGCCATCTCCTAGCCGAAAAACACACACTAGCCCTGTTTACACTTTTGAATGGAACAGAGAAGGAAGAATAGCTCAGTTAGAATAGAAACCACCCACGGAAACAATCGGAATCGGAAACGAAGCGGGTGGCTCGTTTTTCTAAACGAGCTAACGATCGCGTAAACGCTTGATCGGATCGGTCGAACTTTTTTTTTCCGTGCGCGCTCGCTCGCTCATCGGTAAATAATTACCTTATTAGCTTAAACGCACCTTCACTTATTGCACCATACAAAAATTCACTTTTTCCAATCTACACCAGCTACCAAGAAGAGCTACCTCAAACTTTCCTTACTTCTTGCTGGAAGCGTATATGTTTACCTGTATGTCGTATGTCTTATGTCACTTCACGTCCATGAGTGTAGCTGTGTGTTTATTTGCATGTGTGTGTGTGTGCGTTTCTAGTTTAAATTGCACATTTGGTGTCTGGTGAAACGCAATTTTTGAAGTCCTCTGTGTGCGACGCCTGTTACATAGCGAATCGACAATAAAGTACACTTTGACTTTGACTTTGACTTTGACTAAATACGCCACCCTCGGGGCGAAAATTGAGTCGCTCCAGAGTCCCAAAACCGTCGTCCAGCTGACGCGTGGCTGTGGAGGAGAGGAGAGAGAGAGGAGAGGAGAGGAGAACAGAGGAGAGGAGAGGAGAGCTTCTCATTAGTATATTACAGAAGACTTAATAAAGGAGAGTGATTTTGATGAGACGATTATCGCGGCACATTAATCAAACGGGCTTCAGACTCCTGCAATATGTTCCGTCATTTCAGCGCGCGCGCACACACACACACACACACACACACACACACACACACACACACACACACACACCAAAGCCTCTTTACGCCTCTCTGAGCTTCTTAAAAGGTTGATGAGGCTTTCCCTTTTTTTTTTTTTTTTTTTCCCTTTGTGTTTTTTTCCACATCACTCCATCTTTTAGCAGTGTGGATGTGTGTGTGTGTGTGTGTGTGTGTTTGTGTGTGTGTATGTGTGTGTGTGTGTGTGTGTTCGTGTGTGTGTATGTGTATGTGTGTGTGCGTGAGTGTGTGTGTGTATATATATATCTGTGTGTGTGTGTGTATGTGTGTGTGTGTGTGTGTGTGCTTGTGTGTGTTCGTGTGTGTGTGTGTGTGTGTGTGCTTGTGTGTGTTCTTGTGTGTGTGTGTGTGTGTGTATATGTGTGTGTGTGTGTTCGTGTGTGTGTATATGTGTGTGTGTGTATACGTGTGTGTGTGTGTGTGTGTGTGTGTGTGTTTTTCCAGATCTCTCCATCTTTCAGCAGTGTGCATATGTGTGTGTGTGAGTGTGTGTGTGTTTCCACATCTCTCCATCTTTCAGCAGTGTGTATATATATATATATACGTGTGTGTGTGTGTGTGTGTGTGTGTGTGTGTGTGTGTGTGTGTGTGCTGGTATTTTTTTTTACCCACGCAAACCCTTTCCCTGCTCTGCTCTCATCTCCCAAATTACAGCACATGTGTGCGTGCGTGTGTGTGTGTGTCTGTGTGTGTGTGTGTGTGTGTGTGGCGTCGGGTCGTCCGTGGTCTCTAACCAGCCAGAAGGGGCCTAAGAGCCTTAAAGCATCTGCCGCTGTCAGTGTTAACTGCCCTAATCTGGCAGCAAGGCAGTCGGTCTGCGGGAAGCTGCAGCACCCCCTAGTGGCCAGAGGGAGACTTAAAAACGTCTATTTAAGATTTCCTTCTTAAATCGTCAGAGACAACGTTCTTAAATTGTTTTTACATTGTTCTTAAATTGTCAGAGACTACATTAAAGTGTATATGTAGCCATTCATTTATATTTAAAATATATTTTAAATAGGCCTATAGGCTAAGACTTTTTTTTTTGTTTTTTTTTTTAACTTTTTCACAGCACCCCCTGTTAAAAATGACTTCCATCGGCCCCCATGTCTGGGTTGTCCTAAAGCCCTCCATGTTATCCACGTGAATGATATTCCCGAGGGAGGGAGAGCGAGAGCCGACGCACAGGCTTCTAGGGAGATGGAAAGCAACATTTGTACACATGGATGTCGGATGTCCACGTGGATTTAGATCAACTGGGTCTCTAAACTCTAAACTCAACCGATACCCTCTCCACCTTCAAGAAACTCGTGAAGACCCAGCTCTTCCAAGAATATCTCCTGGCGTAAATTTTGAGAATGCATTTAATAATTTAATTTCTCTACACTGTGTTACACTATTCAATTCAATTCAATTCAGTTTTATTTCTACAGCGCCTTTTACAATAGTATTGTCTCATGGCGCTTCACAGAAGGAGCACCCAAGAGCAACAGGGGCAAGGAAAAACTTCCTTATGTTCAGTTAATCTAGGAAGAAACCTTGGGCAGATCCACGACTCAAGGGGCTAACCCAACTGCCAGGGGTCATGGAGAAAAATTACAATCAGTAGTAACCATGACAGACTATAAGTTGCCTATGGTTTAGCTAAGGTTCATAATACACAGTACACTATTGCACTTTCAACTTAAAATAGTGCAGATTCTATGTTAGCAATATGCACTCCTTGTTAGTTTCTTTCATTGTGCTGTAGCTTGAATGTTATCCTCTTTTGGAAGTCGCTTTGGATAAAAGTGTCTGCTAAATGCGTAATGTAATGTAGCTTTCTATGCTAGGAAGAGGAGCTAACATTAGCTTTCTATGCTAGGCAGAGGAGCTAACATTAGCTTTCTATGCTAGGCGGAGGAGCTAACATTAGCTTTCTATGCTAGGCGGAGGAGCTAACATTAGCTTTCTATGCTAGGCGGAGGAGCTAACATTAGCTGTAATGTAAACGCAATTGACGCCGTTTTCTCCAGGAGAAGCTCGGGTTCGGAGGAACCCGATTGTCCTGCCGGAACGTGTGCAGCTGGCTACACGATGGACGACATGATTTATCTCTATGCCCCTCCCCCTCTATGCCCCTTATCCCTCCTCTTCTCCCTTCCCTGTTGCGGGTCATGTATCTTATGTGATATGTGCTTATGTGTGCCGAGGTGATTTTTTTTGCTCCCCTACACTGTGCTGCCCACTGGAGCACAGTCTGGAGGTGCCTTTTTTTCTCCTCCTCTCTCCTCAGGTGATGCTGTGTGATGCCTTTCACCCCCCCTCACCCCCCCAATTTGGAACATTGGTGGCGCGTCCCTGACGCAGCGACCTCTTGCTCTCCCCACCTAAGGGGGAATAAGGAACGCATTTCGATTCCTTTGTATGTCTTGTATATGTGAAGAAATTGACAATAAAAGCTACCTATATTTATATACTTAATAAAGAATTGCATTTCGATTCCTCTTTATGTCTGGGGTCCCCTGAAGCCCTCCATCAATATGAATGATATTGCTGAGGGAGGGAGAACTGACGCACAGGCAGGGACAGGGAGATGAAAAAGAACATGTGAAGAGTTTGGTTACAAAAACGTGCGGTCAAAAAATACCAGGCAGGCAACTTGGTGGATCACTGCAGTCTTTAATCACAACGCCGGAGACAAGTTACCCACACAAACCTACACAAGGAATGTATAGTAACAAGCCTGTCTTCCTGGAGACTAGGATTCCCTTTTATACCCCCCAGAGCAGACATCACCCGTAAACCAAATGGCAGACCATCCTGCCCTCACAATGACCTTTGACTTCTCACCCTCCTGTTGTTTTAGCTTGTTTAGGTTCCCTGTCCTGGTGAAGATAGATATATATTCCCTGTCCTGGTGAAGATAGATATATATTCCCTGTCCTGGTGAAGATAGATATATATTCCCTGTCCTGGTGAAGATAGATGTTTGTTTGTTTTCACCAGCACCCTCTGTTTCCCACGTTCCTAATCCTAATCTGCTCTGGTTTGTCTTAACCCTTTAGACTCAGGTCTTTAATTGCATCTGTGTTTAATTGGATAGGGTCAATACGCGTGCTGATTGGTCGGATTAACCGCAATTATCAATCGCGTGTGCGTACGTCTGAGTTCAACCGGAAATAACGCTTTAAAAAAAT
>PYXC01002789.1:0-30000 GCA_015244755.2 Tenualosa ilisha | reverse complement strand
ATCGGAACCAAACTTGACAGGTGGACTCAGGACCGTGTTCTGACAACCCTGAATGACCTATTTCAACACTCTAGCGCCCCCCACTGGTCAAAAGTCATAACTCAGCAACGGTTTGATATACTGCAACCAAACTTGGTACGTGGACTCGGGACCCTGTTCTGACCTTTATAAATTATCTATTTTGATGCTCTTGCGAGCCAACTCTCACCAACAGTTTGACATTTTGCAGTCAAACTGGTACGTGGACTCAGGAACCTTATGTACATGTACATGAGATGGATATATGACATGTGAGTGTATTGTTGCGTGGTGGAATGCCACAGGTTGCAGACCCACACGGCCCGTCACAGTCGCTCGCGGCGTTAATTGTGATGTGGGATTTGTTAGCTTCTCAACAGTGGAAATTAGCACACGAGCATCGTTCACGTTCCTGTCAATAATGTTGGGGAAGGAAGACTGTCTTACTTCATGAAGTTCAGACTTAAATTTCCTAGGCATCCTTTTATGGAATTTAACGGTTGTGAAGGTTAGATTTGTGCCGTTTTCTTACAATCTTCCAAAACTCTCTCATTGGAAGTTTTACCTCAGGATTTTGTCTCCGTGGTGCTTTTTTCTCGTCTGTGGTTCTTTTGATCTTTAATGGAGCGTAATTTGTGTCATTTGTGGGCGGTGGTAGCGTAGGGGTTAAGGAACCTGGCTAGCATGCAAGTAGCCTGAAAAAGATGTGGGTTCGAATCCCAGCTACCACCGTTGTGCCCTTGAGCAAAGGCACTTAACCTTAAGTTGCTCTAGGGGAGACTGGCCCTGAACAATTGATAGTTGTCAAAGTTGTAAGTCGCTTTGGATAAAAGCGTCTGCTAAATGTAAATGTAAAATGTAATCTTGAAATTGAAATTGCGCGGTAAGTCATCTACAGAGTTTGATGGTCGATTTAAGGTCTGTGTGAGTACTTGCTTAAAAAGAAGACCTGTGTTATCATTCCTACTGTACACTGAATGTGAGTGCACAGACAGACATCAGAGAAAAGATGCAGAATTAGGGGTGAACCTAGCCTAGCATTCCTTAGCCTAGCATTTCCTAGCCTAGCATTCACTAGCCTAGCATTCCTTAGCCTAGCATTTCCTAACCTAGCATTCACTAGCCTAGCATCCCTTAGACTAGCATTTTCTAGCCTAGAATTCCTTAGCCTAGCATTCACTAGCCTAGCATTTCTAAGCCTAGCATTTCCAATTGAAATGAATGGGGGTGTCACATTGGGTGGGAGTGGGGTTTCCTTACTCTCTCCAGTTCTTACGATACTTCCATGGAGCTCACCTCCAAATTCACGTCCACAGTGTTCAGACCGCCTGTGAAACTGCAGGCAGAAATGCAGGCTGGGGCTTAATCGTGTTCATTACGACGAATTCAGAAAACATTCTGCGCGCTGTTTGGACCGCAAAAATAAATTGCGGTTAAATTAGTTATTTTTCCTGAATTTTTTCTCACTGAGATTGATAGAGTACTGGGTTTTACTTTAGTGCATCTGTAAACTGCATACTCTCACTGTTTCTCTTTACAAACTGATAATAAACTGCATACTCTCACTTTATCTAGTTATAAACTGATAATAAACTGCATTGTTTGTTTATTTCCTGTCTCATTGCTGGATAAAGTCACACATTCTTCCCATTGCACATTCTTCTCACTGTGATTGAGTATCGTCTCTCTCGTTGCTGATTGGGAGTTTGGATGTGAGCGCACTAAGCAGCTTCACACTAGTATCTTAGTGAGCTGAAACAGGTGTTATTTTTCCTGAATTTTTGCTCAATGAGATTGATAGACTACTGGGTTTTACTTTAGTGCATCTGTAAACTGCATACTCTCTTATTAACTGATAATAAACTGCATATTCTCCCTTTATCTAGTTATAAACTGATAATAAACTGCATACGCTCACTTTATCTAGTTATAAACTGATAACAAACTGCATACTCTCACTTTATCTAGTTATAAACTGATAATAAACTGCATTGTTTGTTTATTTCCTGTCTCATTGCTGGATAAAGTCACAGTTTGGATGTTAGTGCACTAAGCAGCTTCACACTAGTATCTTAGCGAGCTGAAACAGGTGTTTGGGTTACTACATTTATTTAAAAAAAAAAAAAAACATACAAAAAAGCACACGTATGTTTTGCTAGTATCAAGACGCACACATAACAATATTTATTTACTTTCATATTCTCTCTGTATAACCATTTCTAATATCTAATCTTAATAACACTGGTAACGTGTGTGTGTGTGTGTGTGTGTGTGTGTGCGTGGTGTTGGAGGGTTGCAACAGTCAATCTAGAAAACATAGCATATCTATGGTAAAACTACCGTAGCTTAGTGGTTAAGGAACCTGGGTAGCGTGTCTGTAGGAGACTTATTTAGGACGTCTCTGGCAAGCGCAGAACGTGTGCGTGAGCGTGTGCATGTGTGTTTGCGTGTGTGTTTGCGTGTGTGTGTGTGTGTGTGTCAGTGTGTGCATGTGCAGGCCAAGAATGTGTGTGAATGTGTGTGTGTTTGTGTGAGTGTGAGTGTGTGTGTGTTTTTTTGTGTGAGTGTGTGTGCGTGCGTGTGTGTGAGAGAGTGTGGAGAGTGTGTGTGTGTCTGTGTGTGTTTGTTTGCGCGCATGCGCGTGTGTGTGTGCATGTGCTTGTGTAGGCCAAGAGTGTGTGTGTGTGTGAATGTGTGTGTGTGTGCGTGTGCTTGTGCAGGCCAAGAGTGTGTGTGAGCGTGTGCGTGCGTGTGTGTGTGCATGTGCTTGTGTAGGCCGAGTGTGTGTGTGAGTGTGTGTGTGCGAGCGCGTGTGTGTGTGCATGTGCTTGTGTAGGCCAAGAGTGTGTGTGAGCATGTGAGTGACAGAGGTAAGTTCTCATTCCCGATGATTCCTGAAGGATGTTGCCTTCGCATATAAACACTAAGTGGAAATAAAGGTCCACCTGGTCTTCCTATGAGATCTAGAAAACATAGCATATCTATGGTAAAACTACCGTAGCATAGTGGTTAAGGAACATACAGCAGTTGAAACGGTGTGTGTCGATTTAGCTTTTTATTTGCACCGAACGGGGGCAGACGAGGGGGCAACAGATGGGTCGGCCGCTGGCTGAGTCCTCGTCTCTCCCCTCACCTCTCTGGGTAGATGGGTAGTGCTCCCCCTGGTGGGGTGAGAAGGGAACTGGAATTGATGGATTAAACTAAAGCGCACTTGACTGATGTTAACTGGAGGCAATGATCTCTACCCTAAAATATACTTATACACACTGTAGGTATACAGGATGTAGAGTTTTATCTGCTTTTAGCACACACACACACACACACACACACACACACACACACACACATTAACCCCCCCCACCGTTTGCATTTCCTGCATGGCATTTCCGTTGCTGAGGTGTCTATTCTGAGAGTGTGTGAGAACAGCAGTATAGCGAGTGAGCCACCACTACAGGATGAGGGTTTGTGTGTGGTTTAACGGTAGTTCTCAACAGAACCATTGACCACACGCGATCTGTCCAAAGTGGAGATGAGAAGACTCAGGTGCTTTGGGATGTTTCTGTGTCCAGCTAGTGGTGTTTTGCCAGAATATCGTGCCAATCCAAGTCAACTGCTTCTTAATTTAATCCTAATTTGCATTGTCATTTGTACTCATTGTGAACAGCACTCAAGTAACAAAACAAAATCAACATTTTTGGGAAAGACTTTTGAAGGACTTGCTACCCAGCTCACATGAAACGTTACAAAAACCTTACATAACGTCGGCCCGTGGTTCTCCTGTGGTTCATTTTTAAGGACGTTTTTCGTAAAACTAGGGTGTACATTCAGAGGACGTTAGGTGTAGGCTTGCTTGCTTACATGGGTATCTGCCTACTCTGCATTCCAGCAGCTATGCTAAGCTAAGCTAACAGTAAGGCTGCCAGACTGGGACAAATCATGTACCGAGACTAAATTGTTTTTGGTCACAAGTAATGTCAGGTAAGACGGTTAATAACCCAATTTTATTTTTAAAAAAGTGGCAAATTCCTTTAAAACTTTTAGACCTGAGCTTTGCTGGGGTGTCTATTCTGAGACTGTGTGAGAACAGCCGTATAGAGAGTGACCCACCACTAAAGCACAAAGGTGTGAGATTCAGTTCTCATAAAAGACACTGACCACACACACACAGTCTTGAGGTGTTGAAACCACAGATACCCACATGACCCACACATGCTATAGCACAGCTTCTCTACACTATTTTTGAAAATACATTTTTGTGTTTAAAGAAATGTAAGGAGGGATATGCATCCTTGCAAAACGGTAACAAAAACACACAATCAACACACACCACATAATCACACAATGGCTGTTTACATTTTGTTAGACGCATCACGTATATTTTTGTTGAGTGTGCTAGTCCCTTTGTTAGTTGTGAAGTGTTTTAAGTCTGTTTTTTTTGTCAGTTCTTCCCATGTACAAGAAATACGAGGAATCTAAATGACGTTTCTTACTATCCCGTGTTTAAATAAGACAGACACTGAACATTGAACATTTAAGACAATTGAGTTAGACATTAACCGTTTCACAACCATTAAAGTGCCAGACAAGAGAAAGTGGAGTAGTGTAGGCTAATGGTGTTCTTACCTATCCTAAGTGTGGCAAGTAACATCCTTTTTAAAATAATTCTGACATCAGAACATTTAATTAGTATTGACTACATCGGGAATCAGACAAACATGGCTTAAAAAGCATCCCACCCCACCGTTAAGGAACACAGAGTGAGAAACAGAACTACAGAAATAAACACAGTTGTTGAATGACAGCGGATGACCGTCATCAGGAAGTGTGTGTGTGTGTGTGTGTGTGTGTGTGTGTGATGGGCTGGTTAATTCTCACCCCTTCCTGTTTGAGAGTCAGAGCAAACACACGCCAGCACAGAGAGCAGAGATACAATGGCAAAGCTGCACAACCCAACAGTGGGACTACTGCTGACGGGGCTGCTGCTACTGCAAGGTGAGACCAGGGGCCTCATTTTGAACATTTTTTAAACACAACTTCATTTTGAACATTTTTTCACCCACAGTTGATCTTAGAGTGTATGTGTGAGTGTACCTTTAAGACCATGCTAAATATGGGGAAAAAAGTACTTAGCGTATCAATCACTTGATAGCCAGGTACAGTGTAAGTGACAAACAGTTTTTCAACCGAGTGAATGTGATGGAACTACATTTTGTGTGTATGTTTTAGTTCATTTAGAACAAATAAATTACTCTCTTCTTAAGATGTGCATTGTGTGTGTTAACCACCGCTCCAGGAAGTGGTTGCTGTAAACTGCTACAAGATGTGTTGGCAGATTTTCTTATTTATGGAGATATAAAATCCCCTACCTTAGTAAATACAAGTTCATATCCATCAATAAAATATAATGTGAACTTTCAGATTTGACAAAATACAAAGGCTAATTACCAATGACAAAATGCGTAACCTACACACAGGTGTGTAATTTCCACGTGGGTTAGGGGGTGCAGAAATCAAATCCAACCAATGTAACAACCCAAAAAATGTATAACTGTGTTTATTAAAAATTATTAACTATCTGGCATAAATAGTTTGTTCAAACTTGAGAGTGATAGTGTACCCAGATAGCGAGACGCTGGCGGTCTGACTGCAGGCTGGCACTGGTGGTCCGCTGGCATTTTGCTTGTCGGTTCTCCAACGGTCCGCCCCTATTTCACCATGTGTGGTCTTTCTGCTATCTGGGAAATACCATATATGGCAAAACAGCAGCGGAGAACCGACGAGCAGAAATGCCGGTGGTCTGCTGGTGTTTGAATTAAATACATATTTATTGATGTCTATAGACTGAGATCTTAACCCCCGCAATGTTCAGCATAAAGTTATGGCCTTGCTTACTCATCAACACTGTATGCCTGGACCACAGGCCTAGAACAGAAACACTGTGAGGATGACGTTTTATTGCAGGTTTTAATAGTTGTACTGTTTAATGCTGTTCTTCTCAGGTGTCCAAGGACAGAAATGTGTTGCTGTGTTCTCCAGGGTAGGAGGGGCTGCCACTCTACCATGTCATGGGCTTTCGCATTGCACACACACTTCCTTTACTGACTGGATCTACAATTGGAATGGAGACACTACTGTCTCAAAAGTCAGAGCTGGGCAGATCATAGCAGATCACACCCCCAGAGCTGAGAGACTGAGTCTGCGCTCTGACTGTTCTCTCCACATTACTGATGTCACCACTGAGGATGCTGGACACTACTCCTGTAGGCAGTACCCACCTGGAGGATCTCAAGATGGACCTGATGCTCAAGTTTACTTCTCTGTTCTTACTAGTAAGTGAGATTAAACAGACAATCTCATAACATTGAAATGGTTTTAGCATCACACGTCTAATCTAGCTGCATGTCATACTTGTTTCTCTTTCTCTCTTCATCTGTTTTCTAGTTTCAAGCGTGATGGAGAGAGAGACAGACAGGGATGAGACCCTCTACTGCCACCTGCACTTCTATAGGGGTTTGCAGAGTGTATTTTATAACAGAGACATTCGTCTGAGTTGGGTGGATGATGGAGGGACTGAGCTGCAGACCGCTGACAGCCAGTGTTTCACCACATCTCACTGTTCCATCCCACTGAATGTGAAGCTCAGAGATCCAAACCACACTCACACTCAGAGGACATGGAGATGCCAGGTGACTAAAGACAGGCGGGTGCTGACTTCTGTCTCCCACACCATCAGAGTGGCAGGTCAGTGATGATGGGCTTCTCCTATGACAGACACATGCTGTGTGCTGTATGGGATTGATCATGACTTTGACAGTAACTACAGTAGCATCAGAGGAGCTACACACACAGGAAGTAAGTGAGTGTCTGCTTATTTAGTTCTGTGCTATTTTGCTAAACTTGGAAGCTGCTTTGGATTACCTGTCTTGTGGGAAACCACCTGATTTGTAATACACCTACAAGCCATCAGAAGGCGTGAAGTACTAGCACAGCTGGGTCATCAGAAATCAATTGGTCGTTGGCCACTCCTATCAGGCCTATTGTTTCTGTCTGACTCTTGGTGGGCGGTCTTCTCACTTAACCCTTAAAAACCTTGCTGCTCCCCTGGAACCCTCAGAGGAGCTACACACACAGGAAGTAAGTGAGTGTCTGCTTATTTAGTTCTGTGCTATTTTGCTAAACTTGGAAGCTGCTTTGGATTACCTGTCTTGTGGGAAACCACCTGATTTGTAATACACCTACAAGCCATCAGAAGGCGTGAAGTACTAGCACAGCTGGGTCATCAGAAATCAATTGGTCGTTGGCCACTCCTATCAGGCCTATTGTTTCTGTCTGACTCTTGGTGGGCGGTCTCAGCCGGGTGCAGTCAATCATTGTTCCTATTAGCAGGAGTGACACTGAAGTGTCAGCGGAAGCGTCAGCCCTTTTGTTCAGCCCTCCTTGTGTGAAGACTGACTGGGGTAAAGACGAGCGTGTCGACCTGCGCGTGTCCACCGAGCAAGGACACCGACCTAACTAACTAATCACCATGTCCTATTCCCTGTAACTTCATCTTCTGTCACCGTTGTGCCCTTGAGCAAGGCACTTAACCCTAAGTTGCTCTAGGGGAGACTGGCCCTGAACAATTGATAGTTGATGAGTTGTAAGTCGCTTTGGATAAAAGCGTCTGCTAAATGCATAAATGTAAATGTAAATGTTCTGTGCAAACTTCATCTTGCCACAATGTGTCTTCACTCCATTCCAGTTGTCTCCAGTCGTCGCAGATTCCGCTTCCACAAAAGGAAACGGATCCTTGCAAACCTCCGATCTACACATCATGTCTCGTCACCCACGAACAACTCCTTCACCGTAGGTTTGTGGAACTGTCAGTCTGCAGTGAACAAAGCAGACTTCATTTCAGCTTATGCGAACCATCTTTCTCTGGACATTCTGGCTCTCACCGAGACCTGGATCAAACCAGAAAACACTGCCACTCCTGCTGCACTCTCCACCAACTATGCTTTTTCCCACACCTCCCGCCCATCCAGGAGAGGGGGTGGTACGGGGCTGTTAATATCAGACAAATGGAAATATACTCAACTGGTACCATCTGTCACATACAGCTCCTTTGAATACCATGCCATCTTAGTAACGGCACCGGTCAAAGTATATCTGTGTGTTATCTATCGTCCTCCAGGTCAAATGGGCGATTTCCTTGAGGAACTTGACACTCTGCTTTCTTCCATCCCTGAGCATGACTGTCCCATGCTTGTTCTCGGTGATATGAACATCCACTTAGACAATCCAGGTTCTGCAGAATTCCTATCTCTGATGGACTCCTTTGAGCTACAGCGGGTTCGCAGCCCTCCGACTCACAAAGCCGGTAAGGAACTTGATCTCATTTTCACCAGGAAGTGCGCCGCTACTTTACAGACAGTTACTCCTCTACATCTATCTGACCATTACTTTATTCAGTTCAAGGTTTCCCTCTGTCAGCAACCATCTGCTCCTACTCCCTCTGTCTCTGTCCGTCGCAATCTCCGGAATCTATCTCCTACTCACTTTTCCTCCTTGGTGGCGTCTGCTCTACCACCGTCTAGAAGTTTCTCTTCTTTTGAGGTTGATGACGCCACAGAGTCACTCTGTTCTACGCTGAGATTCTGCTTGGATCGTGTGTGCCCTCTGTCTACCAGACCCGCACGACCCACCCAGTCTCATGCGTGGCTTAATGACTCACTTCGGTCAATGCGCACTAACCTCAGAGCTGCTGAAAGGAAATGGCACAAAACTAAGAATTAGGCCGATCTAGCACAATTCCAAGTACTACTATCTTCCTTCTCATCCAGTGTCACTGCTGCGAAAAAGGCTTTCTATCATGACAAGATTAACAACGCCACGGACACCAAGAAACTCTTTTCCACCTTTAAATCTTTACTAAACCCACCTCCTCCAACTAACCTCACAGCTGACACTTTTGCTGCATTCTTCACTAACAAAGTTGCAGCTATTAGTAGTCAGTTCTCAAACCAATCTACACAGGTTCCTTCTCCTAGCCTCTCTACACCAACTGCTTCCTTTTCTTCTTTCACTCCTCTCTCCGAGGCAGAGGTGTCTAAGCTTCTCACAGACAGCCGGCCTACCTCTTGTCTTCTGGATCCTATCCCAACAACCCTTCTTCAGGCCATAACCCCCACAATTGTGACAGCAACCACACATGTGGTCAATGCGTCACTAACTAGGGGTACATTTCCCACTGCCTTCAAACAAGCCCAGGTAACACCATTGCTCAAAAAACCATCCCTCGCTCCCACTCAAGTGGAGAACTACCGGCCTGTCTCTCTTCTTCCCTTCCTTTCCAAAGCCATTGAACGAGCTGTCTTTAAACAGGTCACAGGATTTCTCACTCAGAACAACCTCCTCGACTCCAACCAATCCGGCTTCAGAACTGGCCACTCCACTGAAACGGCGCTTCTGTCTGTGACGGAAGCACTAAAAGAGGCCAGAGCGGCAGGTCAGTCCTCAGTGCTCATCCTGCTGGACCTATCAGCAGCATTTGACACGGTCAACCACAGCATCCTACTGGACAAGCTGACCAACATTGGGATTGATGGCACAGTGCACTCCTGGTTCAAGTCCTATCTTACTGGACGGTCGTTCAACGTATCGTGGCTAGGACAGACATCGGCACTTCACCAACTCACCACAGGAGTACCCCAAGGATCTGTGCTGGGGCCCCTTCTCTTCGCACTGTACATCACCTCGCTGGGCTCAATCATCCACTCCCATGGCTTCTCTTACCACTGCTATGCGGATGATACCCAGCTCTATCTGTCCTTTCCGCCGGACGACTCCACGGTGTCATCACGGATCTCGGACTGTCTCTCCGATATATCTGCATGGATGAAAGGACATCACCTCCAACTAAATCTCTCCAAAACTGAACTGCTGGTCCTCCCAGCCAAACAAGCCATACATCACGACATCAGTATCAAGATCGACTCCCTGTCTGTTCCTCCCACCAAAGTGGCAAGAAACCTAGGTGTCATGATCGATGACCAACTGACCTTTGCAGATCACGTTGCCTCTGTGGCTCGGTCGTGCCGTTTTTCCCTATTCAACATAAGGAAGATCAGGCCGTACCTAACCCAACATGCAACCCAGCTCCTGGTTCAGACCCTGGTTATCTCTCGTCTTGACTACTGCAATGTCCTCCTATCAGGCCTACCAGCCTGTGCAGTGAGACCGCTACAGATGATCCAGAATGCAGCTGCACGTCTGGTCTTTAACCAGCCAAAAAGGGCACATGTCACACCTCTGTTCATTGAACTTCACTGGCTGCCCTTGGCTGCTCGCATTAAATTCAAGGCACTTATGTTGGCCTACAGGGTGAATGATGGCTCTGCTCCCATCTACTTGAATTCTCTTCTGAAGCCCTATGTCACCCGACGACCACTACGCTCCTCTAAGGAACGTTTTCTAGCACGGCCAACACCTTGTGCAGGTCGGTCCAGACTCTTCTCATATCTGGTTCCGCGCTGGTGGAATGACCTCCCAAGTGCTACCAGATCAACTGATACCCTCTCCACCTTCAAGAAACTCGTGAAGACTAAGCTCTTCCAAGAATATCTCCTGGTGTAAACTTTGAGAATGCACTTAATAACTTAATTTCTCTACATTGTGTTACACTATTGCACTTTCAACTTAAAACAGCGCAGATTCTATGTTAGCAATATGCACTCCTTGTTAGTTCATTGTGTTGTAGCTTGAATGTTATCCTCTTTTGTAAGTCGCTTTGGATAAAAGCGTCTGCTAAATGCATAAATGTAATGTAATGTAATCTACCAGACTTCACTCTACTCCTACTTTCGCAGTGAAACCAACTAGAACTTCAGTGATGACGAGACAACCTGAACCACCACAACCTCCACCAACACAACTTTCCACTCCACCAACACGACCAACCGCTTCACCAACTCCAACACCACCAGAAACTCCACCGCAGCCTCCACCAACACCACCCGAAAGCACTCTTACTCCAACTCCATCTTCTGGGTTTGGCCCAGGTAAGTTATGCAGTTCTCATCTCCGTCCTCAGGCAGTATTTACGCAGGAACGACAACACCAGCACCAGCACACCCATCACCGCCGTGATCTTCACTAACAACATAGCAAACAGTAGTAGCTTCACCCAAAACAACACCAGTGACCCACACCTTTTCTCTCAGTCTTCCCTATTGCTCTTAGCTGTGGGCTGCTGCCCCTAGTGGCCATTTTTGGAGCTGCACTTCTGGTGCTCAAGAAGAGGACGGGAGCACGTGAGTGTCTGAGATGCATTACACACATTATCCTGTACATGCTGACAGGGATGTGCACTATGCGCTGACATGTGATATAATCATTTACATCTACAGTACTTTGTGAGCTTTCAAAAAAAAATTCTTATGTATAATTTTTATTATTTAAAGTCGTATTTATAGTTATTCTAGACTGACGAGTGGTGGTTTGGCCCACAGACAGCTACACATCACGCATTTATTTGAACTGATTGTGTGTTTAGTTAATAAATAATAATTAAAAAATAATAATAATAATAATAGTCAATAAATTTAATGTATTTTGGTTTACATTTATGGGATGTAGACACTTCATGGATCATGAATTTAGTGCTATTTGGTTTATTTGGCTAAGAGGGTTATTATTCCAGGCTCTTCTATTATCAGATTTACCTCTGGATTAAGGGAATACGCCACCCCCAGGTGAAATTGAGTCCATCCCGGCAGTCCCTAGAGTTGGAGAAGTGAGCAGAACCGTTTTCCAGCTGACCCCAGCCATTGTCCGAATCTGGCAGGTCCGGTTCTACTCTCTTATCCAACTCTAGGGACTGCGGGGGTAGACTCAATTTCACCTGGGGGTGGCGTATTCCTTCAACTTATTTTCGTTTGCCACTGAACCACCTTCTTGGAATACCCCCTTGATCAATGACTACATCTTTTTTTTGTTTCATTATGGACCCCAATGAGAAGATGGATCAAGAGATGGAGGCCGGACCCAGATAAGCACAGTGAGTCAAATAGACATTTTACATTTACATTTATGCATTTAGAAAATGCTTTTATCCAAAGCGACTTACATTTTTTTGGTCAACTATCAATTGTTCAGGGCCAGTCTCTCCTACAGCAACTTAGGGTTAAGTTCAATTCGAACCCACAACTTTGCAGGCTACTTGCAGGCTAGCCAGGTTCCTTAACCGCTACACTACCCCACCCCTCCTCACACTTTATCTGGCTACCCAGATAATCCTTCTCAGCCCAACCCAGATGCCATTAGGACTAAACTAGCTGCAGATCATTAGCTAACAGCTAATCCCCATGGATTACTATGGTACTAAACTGTAGGCCTCAAGTGTTTAGCAAGGAGAACACAGACCTAGTGAGTCAAAGACACACATCATCTATGACTCCCTCACAATCCGCTCAACTCACAGGTTCACGTCGTTCCTCTTTATTTTAGCATCATTTCCATCATTTGTTCACTTTGAAATTTAAACACATTTCATCAATTTACTCTTTTGTACTGAAGAAACATGTAAAACCAGCTTGTCATTTCTTGCTGTGTGTTTCTCTGCAGAACAAGCCATCAGATGTAACATATGCTGAGGTTGCCTATCACCCTCAAGCTCGATTCTCCCCTCCTAACGTGAGTGTGCTGTGCAGACTGAGTGAGTTACTATGGTTACAGGTGATATACTGACATACCAACATGAACGTGTGTTATAACCATGTAATAAACATCCCACAGGCTGCAGACAGTGTAACCTACGCCACCATCAACATCAACAATAAGATCTAAACATCCCACAGGCTGCAGACAACGTGACTAATGCCACCATCAACATCACCAATAAGGCCTAAATGTCCAATAGGCTGCAGACAGTGTAACCTACATCAACATCACCAATAAGGCCTAAATGTCCAATAGGCTGCAGACAGTGTAACCTACATCAACATCACCAATAAGGCCTAAAGCAGAGAAAGAGTATCTCATCTTGAGTTCATCAAATGTGTAACGTCACAGTGACATTTCATTCTCTTTTCCTTATAAGGCTTTTTATTCCCACTTTAAAAACATCAGTAGGAGAGGCAGCTTACAGGGCCATGAATGAGGACTGAAATGACTTCTTAAAGTAAATATCTTTAGCATTTTACTGCAGTATTACAAGAGAGCTTTGACAAATGTGAGTCGCTTTGAATAAAAGCGTCTGCTAAATGCATAAATGTAAATGTAAAGCTCAGCGCTACATGGTTTGCATGCTAACTTCAATGCACAGTACAGGCCTATGTCTGGACAAAACAGCTTTATGAGATTAACATCAGTGTGGTTGTTTTTCACATTCTGATGCTATGTCTAGGTCTTTTTAGGCCTCCACAGACTCACCACATAGGCTAACACCTTTGAGATCATGTCTAGACTACCTCTCCTTTGCTGCTGTTGTAGTTTCGATCGAACTCACCACATAGGCTAACACCTTTGAGATCATGTCTGCTTCTATTTTACTGCCGTTGTACACACACACACACACACACACCCACACACACACACACACACACACACACACACAGACAGGCCCGCACACACAGGCCAATGCAATACTTCTGCAAAGTTCCGCTGGAAATTGTTGGTACTGGACATGTCATTGGTTGATTTTAAGTGACTTGTCACTCTTGAAACTCAGTATTACATTTGAGTTACGTCATGTAAACATTATGGTGTTTTCTGTTGTGTTGTTTAGATATTGGGTAGATGGGTGCTGGGTAAGGCTGAGCCGCCACATTAGAATTAGAACTAGAGACTAACTATAGACACCTGTAAATAGTGTTGTTTATTTCATTCAGACATTTTTTGCCAATTCAGTGTTATTAATAATTGTAATAACTATGTTATAAAGACAGGTATTAACCTATAATAGCTTATCATTTTGACTGTTATTACTACTGCGTTTAGTATGTGAGCTGCTCCCTAGAGGAGCATAGCTATGGTAAGCATATGGCCACATCTCGACTCAATTCAATTCAGTTTTATTTCTACAGCGCGTTTTACAATAGTATTGTCACGTGGTGCTTCACAGAAGGAGCACCCAAGAGCAACAGGGGCAAGGAAACAGGTTTAGGATGGAAACTTGAAACTCAACTGCAGAAGTTTCCCTCCTCTTCATACATACACGCATAACACACTGTGTAGTTGGCAACAGTTGAATGCAGCGAACGGACAACAAAGGGTTTGCATTTCCTGCATGGTGACCTGAGCTTTGCTGAGGTGTCTATTCTGAGAGTGTGTGAGAACAGCAGTATAGCGAGTGAGCCACCACTACAGGATGAGGGTTTGTGTGTGGTTTAACGGTAGTTCTCAACAGAACCATCTGCAATCTGTCCAAAGTGGAGATGAGAAGACTCAGGTGCTTTGTGATGTTTCTGTGTCCAGCTAGTGGTGTTTTGCCAGAATATCGTGCCAATCCAAGTCAACTGCTTCTTAATTTAATCCTAATTTGCATTGTCATTTGTACTCATTGTGAACAGCACTCAAGTAACAAAACAAAATCAACATTTTTGTATGTTGATAACATTTCTTAACATTTAAGACAATTGAGTTAGACATTAACCGTTTCACAACCATTAAAGTGCCAGACAAGAGGAAGTGGAGTAGTGTAGGGTAATGGTGTTCTTACCTATCCTAAGTGTGGCAAGTAACATCCTTTTTAAAATTATTCTGACATCAGAACATTTAATTAGTATTGACTACATCGGTAATCAGACAAACATGGCTTAAAAAGCATCTCACCCCACCGTTAAGGAACACAGAGTGAGAAACAGAACTACAGAAATAAACACAGTTGTTGAATGACAGCGGATGACCGTCATCAGGAAGTGTGTGTGTGTGTGTGTCTGTGTATGTGTGATGGGCTGGTTAATTCTCACCCCTTCCTGTTTGAGGCTCAGAGTAGACACACGCCAGCACAGAGAGCAGAGGACATGGCAAAGCTGCACAACCCAACAGTGGGACTACTGCTGACGGGGCTGCTGCTACTGCAAGGTGAGACCAGGGGCCTCATTTTGAACGTTTTTTCACCCAGAGTTGATCTTAGAGTGTATGTAGTGTACCTTTAAGACCATGCTAAATATGGGAAAAAAAGTACTTAGCAAATCAATCACTTGATAGCTGGGTAGAGTGTAAGTGACAAACAGTTTTTCAACCAAGTGAATGTGATGGAGCTGTATTTTGTTTGTATGTTTTAGTCATTTAGAACAAATACATTTTTTTTCAAATTTTTTTGTTTTGAAGATGTGTTGTCCGTGTTAACCACCGCTCCAGGAAGCGGTTGCTGTAAACTGCTACAACATGTGTTGGCAGATATTCTTATTTATGGAGATACAAAATCCCCTACCTTAGTAAATACAAGTTCATTTCCATCAATAAAATATAATGTGAACTTTCAGATTTGACAAAATGCATCGGCTAATTACCGATAATGAGAAAATGCCTAATTTACACACAGGTGTGTAATTTCCACGTGGGTTAGGGAGTCCAAAACTCAAATCCAACCAATATAACACCCCAAAAATTGTATAACTGTGTTTATTAAAAATGATTAACTATCTGGCATAAATAATTTCTTCAAACTTGAGAGTGATAGTGTACTCAGATAGCGTGACGCTGGCGGTCTGACTGCAGGCTGGCACTGGTGGTCTGCTGGTATTTTGCTTGTCGGTTCTCCAACGGTCCGCCCCTATTTCACCATGTGTGGTCTTTCTGCTATCTGGGAAATACCATGTATGGCAAAACAGCAGCGGAGAACCAACAAGCACAAATGCCGGTGGTCTGCTGGATTTTAAATTAAATACATATTTATTGATGTCTATAGACTGAGATCTTAACCCCCGCAATGTTCAGCATAAAGTTATGGCCTTGCTTACTCATAAACACTGTATGCCTGGACCACAGGCCTAGAACAGAAACACTGTGAGGATGACATTTTATTGCAGGTGTCCACGGGCAGGAACCTGTTGCTGTGTTCTCCAGTGTAGGAGGGGCTGCCATTATACCATGTCATGTGTACTCACGTTGCACACACACTTCCTTTACTGAGTGGCTCTACAATCGGATTGGAGAGACTACTGTCTCAAAAGTCAGTGCTGGGAAGATCATAGCAGATAACACCCCCAGAGCTGAGAGACTGAGTCTGCTCTCTGACTGTTCTCTCCACATTACTGATGTCACCACTGAGGATGCTGGACTCTACATCTGTGGGCAGTACCCACCTGGAGGACCTCAATATGGATATGATGCTCCAGTTTATTTCTCTGTTCTTACTAGTAAGTGAGATTAAACAGACAATCTCATGACACTGAAATGGTTTTAGCATCACACGTCTAATCCAGCTGCATGTCGTACTTGTATGTCTTTCTCTCTTCATCTGTTTTCTAGCTTCAGGCGTGACGGAGAGAGAGACAGACAGGGATGAGACCCTCTACTGCCACCTGCACTTCTATTGGGGTTTGCAGAGTGTATTTTATAACAGAGACATTCGTCTGAGTTGGGTGGATGATGGAGGGACTGAGCTGCAGACCGCTGACAGCCAGTGTTTTACCACATCTCCCTGTTCCAACCCACTGAATGTGAAGCTCAGAGATCCAAACCCCACTCACACTCAGAGGACATGGAGATGCCAGGTGACTAAAGACAGGCAGGTGCAGACTTCTGTCTCCCACACCATCAGAGTGGCAGGTCAGTGATGATGGGCTTCTCCTATGACAGACACATGCTGTGTGCTGTATGGGATTGATCATGACTTTGACAGTAACTACATTAGAATCTACCAGACTTCACTCTTCTTCCACTTTTGCAGTGAAACCGACTAGAACTCCAGTGGTGACGAGACGACCTGAACCACCACAACCTCCACCAACACAATTCTCCGCTCCAGCAACACGACCAACCGCTTCACCAACTCCAACACCACCAGAAACTCCACCACAGCCTCCACCAACACCACCCGAAAGCACTCTTACTCCAACTCCAAGTTCTGGGTTTGGCCCAGGTAAGTTATGCAGTTCTCATCTCCGTCCTCAGGCAGTATTTACGCAGGAACGACAACACCAGCACCAGCACACCCATCACCGCCGTGATCTTCGCTAACAACATAGCAAACAGTAGTAGCTTCACCCAAAACAACACCAGTGACCCACACCTTTTCTCTCAGTCTTCCCTATTGCTCTTAGCTGTGGGCTGCTGCCCCTAGTGGCCATTTGTGGAGCTGCACTTCTGGTGCTCAAGAAGAGGACGGGAGCACGTGAGTGTCTGAGATGCATTACACACATTATCCTGTACATGCTGACAGGGATGTGCACTATGCGCTGACATGTGATATAATCATTTACATCTACAGTACTTTGTGAGCTTTCAAAAAAAAATTCTTATGTATAATTTTTAGTATTTAAAGTCGTATTTATAGTTATTCTAGACTGACGAGTGGTGGTTTGGCCCACAGACAGCTACACATCACGCATTTATTTGAACTGATTGTGTGTTTAGTTAATAAATAATAATAATTAAAATAATAATAATAGTCAATAAATTTAATGTATTTTTGTTTACATCTCTGGGATGTAGACACTTCATGGATCATGAATTTACTGCTATTTGGTTTATTTGGCTAAGTGGGTTATTATTCCAGGCTCTTCTATTATCAGATTTACCTCTGGATTAAGGGAATATGCCACCCCCAGGTGAAATTGAGTCCATCCCGGCAGTCCCTAGAGTTGGAGAAGTGAGCAGAACCGTTTTCCAGCTGACCCCAGCCATTGTCCGAATCTGGCAGGTCCGGTTCTGCTCTCTTATCCAACTCTAGGGACTGCGGGGGTAGACTCAATTTCACCAGGGGTGACGTATTCCTTCAACTTATTTTCGTTTGCCACTGAATCACCTTCTTGGAATACCCCCTTGATCAATGACTACATCTTTTTTTGTTTCATTATGGACCCCAATGGGAAGATGGATCAAGAGATGGAATCCGGACCCAGATAAGCACAGTGAGTCAAACAGACATTTTACATTTACATTTATGCATTTAGAAAATGCTTTTATCCAAAGCGACTTACATTTTTTTTGTCAACTATCAATTGTTCAGGGCCAGTCTGTCCTACAGCAACTAAGGGTTAAGTTCAATTCGAACCCACAACTTTGCAGGCTACTTGCACGTTAGCCAGGTTCCTTAACCGCTACACTACCCCACCCCTCCTCAAACTTTATCTGGCTCCCCAGATAATCTTTCTCAGCCCAACCCAGATGCCATTAAGACTAAACTAGCTACAGCTCATTAGCTAACAGCTAATCACCATGGATTACTATAGTACTAAACTGTAGGCCTCAAGTGTTTTGTAAGGAGAACACAGACCTAGTGAGTCAAAGACACATATCATCTATGACTCCCTCACAATCTGCTCAACTCACAGGTTCACGTCATTCCTCTTTATTTTCGTATCATTTTCATTATTTGTTCACTTTGAAATTTAAACACATTTCATCAATTTACTCTTTTGTACTGAAGAAACATGTAAAACCAGCTTGTCATTTCTTGCTGTGTGTTTCTCTGCAGAACAAGCCATCAGATGTAACATATGCTGAGGTTGCCCATCACCCTCAAGCTCGATCCTCCACTCCTAACGTGAGTGTGCTGTGTAGACTGAGTGAGTTACTATGGTTACAGGTGATATACTGACATACCAACATGATCATGTGTTATAACCATGTAATAAACATCCCACAGGCTGCAGACAGTGTAACGTACGCCACCATCAACATCACCAATAAGACCTAAACATCCCCCAGGCTGCAGACAACATGACTAATGCCACCATCAACATCACCAATAAGACCTAAACATCCCACAGGCTGCAGACAACATGACTAATGCCACCATCAACATCACCAATAAGCCCTAAATGTCCAATAGGCTGCAGACAGTGTAACCTACATCAACATCACCAATAAGGCCTAAATGTCCAATAGGCTGCAGACAGTGTAACCTACATCAACATCACCAATAAGACCTAAATGTCCAATAGGCTGAAGACAGTGTAACCTACATCAACATCACCAATAAGGCCTAAATGTCCAATAGGCTGCAGACAGTGTAACCTACGTCAACATCACCAATAAGGCCTAAAGCAGAGAAAGAGGATCTCATCTTCATAAGTTCATCAAATGTGTAACGTCACAGTGACATTTCATTCTCTTTTCCTTATAAGGCTTTTTAGTCCCACTTTAAAAACATCAGTAGGAGAGGCAGCTTACAGGGCCATGACTGAGGACTGAAGTGACTTCTTAAAGTAAATATCTTTTGCATTTTACTGCAGTATTACAAGAGAGCTTTGACAAATGTGAGTCGCTTTGAATAAAAGCGTCTGCTAAATGCGTAAACGTAAATGTAAAGCTCAGCGCTACATGGTTTGCATGCTAACTTCAATGCACAGTACAGGCCTATATCTGGACAAAACAGCTTTATGAGATTAACATCAGTATGGTTATTTTTCACATTCTGCTGCTATGTCTAGGTCTTTTTAGGCCTCCACAGACTCACCACATAGGCTCACACCTTTGAGATCATGTCTAGACTACCTCTGCTTTGCTGCTGTTGTAGTTTCGATCAAACTCACCATATTTTTGAGGCACTGAAATAGGATTAGTATAGACCAGGGGCCTCCAAGAGGTAGCTTTTATTTACCTGCTTTGCATATTGTGAACGTCTGTGTTTTTGAATAAACGTACTAACCCAAACACATGTTGTGGCTTTAATCTTTAATACAGATTGCAGAATTAAATAGATTCATATAAATAGCAGAATAGATGCAGAATTTCAAAAAGTAACGCCACACAGTTGAACCGAGGGCATTGTGTGTTTTAGTGCATGATGTGAGTGCACAGGGTAGGGCAATCTCATACCAAAAGTCCCTCTCTCACCTCTATCACTGTAAAAAGAAGTGTGTATGTTCACAAATATTCAGTACAGGCCCGTATGTGGAAATACTTTTTGACGTTATATGCTTAAAGGAAACAGGTTTAGGATGGAAACTTGAAACTCAACTGCAGAAATTTCCCTCACTCAAGTAACAAAACAAAATAATCATTTTTGGAGAGACTTTTTGAAGGACTTCCTACCCAGCTCACATGAAACGTTACAAAAACCTGAAATAACGTCGGCCCGTGGTTCTCCTGTGGTTCATGTTTAAGGCCATTTTTCGTAAACCTAGGGTGTACATTCAGAGGACGTTCAGAGGTGTAGGCTGTCACACTCACAAACATTCCCCTCATGTGTTAGGTACCAAAAACTCAACCGTTATATGTCATGGTTGTATTGTGCCCCTCAGATAACGTTCCCACTTGGTTATTTTTTGGTTTTCCCCATTATGAAACGGTGTCGGAACGTTCCCGGAATGTTGTGCTGAATTGTTGGTGTCCAGCCAGCGGAATACAGACAGTTGAGCCAATACCCACCATAGGCCTATAAGGATAAACATATATATGCCTTATACCCTAAAAAAAATATATATATATGTATGTATATGTATACGTATGTATTTATATGTACGTATATATATATGTCTTATACCCTATTTGTGAGGAGGTATTTCATAGCCCTGAGGAGACGTTGTGTCCCATGCCTTGTGATCTTTTTTCTAGGGAATAGGGAATAGGGAATTTTTTTTCATAACCAAACCAACATTGAATTTACATTTGAAAAAACTTTCCTAGCACCCCTTCAGATAACCAAAACTGCCTTTATGTAATGTTCCCGTACCCAACAGATAATCTTCCCAGAACGTTCCCGGAACCAAAAACTTGCTTACATGGGTGTCTGCCTACTCTGCATTCCAGCACCTATGCTAAGCTAAGCTAACAGTAAGGCTGCCAGACTGGGACAAATCATGTACCGAGACTAAATTGTTTTTGGTCACAAGTAATGTCAGGTAAGACGGTTAATAACCCAATTTTATTTTTAAAAAAGTGGCAAATTCCTTTAAAACTTTTAGACCTGAGCTTTGCTGAGGTGTCTATTCTGAGACTGTGTGAGAACAGCCGTATAGACAGTGACCCACCACTACAGCACGAAGGTGTGAGATTCAGTTCTCATAAAAGACACTGACCACACACACACAGTCTTGAGGTGTTGAAACCACAGATACCCACATGACCCACACATGCTATAGCACAGCTTCTCTACACTATTTTTGAAAATACATTTTTGTGTTTAAAGAAATGTAAGGAGGGATATGCATCCTTGCAAAACGGTAACAAAAACACACAATCAACACACACCACATAATCACACAATGGCTGTTTACATTTTGTTAGACGCATCACGTATATTTTTGTTGAGTGTGCTAGTCCCTTTGTTAGTTGTGAAGTGTTTTAAGTCTGGTTTTTTTTGTCAGTTCTTCCCATGTACAAGAAATACGAGGAATCTAAATGACGTTTCTTACTATCCCACGTTTAAATAAGACAGACACTAAACATTGAACATTTAAGACAATTGAGTTAGACATTAACCGTTTCACAACCATTAAAGTGCCAGACAAGAGAAAGTGGAGTAGTGTAGGCTAATGGTGTTCTTACCTATCCTAAGTGTGGCAAGTAACATCCTTTTAAAAATTATTCTGACATCAGAACATTTAATTAGTATTGACTGCATCGGTAATCAGACAAACATGGCTTAAAAAGCATCTCACCCCACCGTTAAGGAACACAGAGTGAGAAACAGAACTACAGAAATAAACACAGTTGTTGAATGACAGCGGATGACCGTCATCAGGAAGTGTGTGTACGTGTGTGTGTCTGTGTATGTGTGATGGGCTGGTTAATTCTCACCCCTTCCTGTTTGAGGCTCAGAGTAGACACACGCCAGCACAGAGAGCAGAGGACATGGCAAAGCTGCACAACCCAACAGTGGGACTACTGCTGACGGGGCTGCTGCTACTGCAAGGTGAGACCAGGGGCCTCATTTTGAACGTTTTTTAAACACAACTTAGATCTTAAGAGTGTGTGTGAGACCAGGGGCCTCATTTTGAACATTTTTTAAACACAACTTAGATCTTAAGAGTGTGTGTGAGACCAGGGGCCTCATTTTGAACATTTTTTCACCCAGAGTTGATCTTAGAGTGTATGTAGTGTACCTTTAAGACCATGCTAAATATGGGAAAAAAAGTACTTAGCAAATCAATCACTTGATAGCCGGGTAGAGTGTAAGTGACAAACAGTTTTTCAACCAAGTGAATGTGATGGAGCTGTATTTTGTTTGTATGTTTCAGTCATTTAGAACAAATACATTTTTTTTTCTAATTTTTTTGTTTTGAAGATGTGCTGTCCGTGTTAACCACCGCTCCAGGAAGCGGTTGCTGTAAACTGCTACAACATGTGTTGGCAGATATTCTTATTTATGGAGATACAAAATCCCCTACCTTAGTAAATACAAGTTCATTTCCATCAATAAAATATAATGTGAACTTTCAGATTTGACAAAATGCATCGGCTAATTACCAATAATGAGAAAATGCCTAATTTACACACAGGTGTGTAATTTCCACATGGGTTAGGGGGTGCAAAAATCAAACCCAACCAATATAACACCCCAAAAATTGTATAACTGTGTTTATTAAAAATGATTAACTATCTGGCATAAATAATTTCTTCAAACTTGAGAGTGATAGTGTACTCAGATAGCGTGACGCTGGCGGTCTGACTGCAGGCTGGCACTGGTGGTCTGCTGGTAGTTTGCTTGTCGGTTCTCCAACGGTCCACCTCTATTTCACCATGTGTGGTCTTTCTGCTATCTGGGGAATATCATATATGGCAAAACAGCAGCGGAGAACCAACAAGCACAAATGCCGGTGGTCTGCTGGATTTTAAATTAAATACATATTTATTGATGTCTATAGACTGAGATCTTGATCCCCGCAATGTTCAGCATAAAGTTACACCCTTGCTTACTCATAAACACTGTATGCCTGGACCACAGGCCTAGAACAGAAACACTGTGAGGATGACGTTTTATTGCAGGTGTCCACGGGCAGGAACCTGTTGCTGTGTTCTCCAGTGTAGGAGGGGCTACCACTCTACCATGTCATGTGTACTCACGTTGCACACACACTTCCTTTACTGAGTGGCTCTACAATCGGATTGGAGAGACTACTGTCTCAAAAGTCAGTGCTGGGAAGATCATAGCAGATAACACCCCCAGAGCTGAGAGACTGAGTCTGCTCCCTGACTGTTCTCTCCACATTACTGATGTCACCACTGAGAATGCTGGAGTCTACATCTGTAGGCGGTACCCACCTGGAGGATATCAAGATGGACCTGATGCTCAAATTTACTTCTCTGTTCTTACTAGTAAGTGAGATTAAACAGACAATCTCATAACACTGAAATGGTTTTAGCATCACACGTCTAATCCAGCTGCATGTCGCACTTGTATCTCTTTCTCTCTTCATCTGTTTTCTAGCTTCAGGCGTGACTGAGAGAGAGACAGACAGGGATGAGACCCTCTACTGCCACCTGCACTTCTATAGGGATTTGAAGACTGTATTTTATAACAGAGACATTCGTCTGAGTTGGGTGGATGATGGAGGGACTGAGCTGCAGACCACTGACTGCAATCGTTTTACCAGAGCATCTCCCTGTTCCATCCCACTGAATGTGAAGCTCAGAGATCCAAACCCCACTCACACTCAGAGGACATGGAGATGCCAGCTGACAATAGAGGGGCAGGTGCAGACTTCTGTCTCCCACACCGTCAGAGTGGCAGGTCAGTGATGATGGGCTTCTCCTATGTCAGACTCATGCTGTGTGCTGTATGGAATTGATTATGACTTTGACAGTAACTACAGTAGCATCTACCAGACTTCACTCTTCTCCCACTTTTGCAGTGAAACCAACTAGAACTCCAGTGGTGACGAGACAACCTGAACCACCACAACCTCCACCAACACAACTCTCCGCTCCACCAACACGACCAACCGCTTCACCAACTCCAACACCACCAGAAACTCCACCACAGCTTCCACCAACACCACCCGAAAGCACTCTTACTCCAAATCCATGTTCTGGGTTTGGCCCAGGTAAGTTATGCAGTTCTCATCTCCGTCCTCAGGCAGTAATTACGCAGGAACGACAACACCAGCACCAGCACAGCCGTCACCGCCGTGATCTTCGCTAACAACATGGCAAACAGTAGTAGCTTCACCCAAAACAACACCAGTGACTCACACTTTTTCTCTCAGTCTCCCTATTGCTCTTAGCTGTGTGCTGCTGCCCCTAGTGGCCGTTTGTGGAGCTGCACTTCACACTAATAATCATCCAGTACTGATACAGTTCTTAGTCTATTCATACAGAATTGATATGGTATCTTCTATGTCCAGTCATCGCCTCTGACACTAACTGCAATATGCAATATACACAATGTTTGCAATATGCTGCTTGTTGACGAGTGCTCAGTTCCAAGTTCATGTTCATGATGTAGTTATGCGAAGGACAAATAAACAGGTTGGGCACTAAGCACTTCTGAGATCCAGGGGCTGGATTGTCTAGCAAAATATCAAAGACATTTCCACAGTATTGCATCATTAGCGCATCACATGAGTGAGGCTGCTCCTGTTTCTAAGGTGTTGCTTTAGCATACCATTTCAGTGCATAGACTGCTACCACTGCTACTTTTTGTCCAGAACTCTGATATTTTTTACACTTTAATGAAATATTATAGCATCATTCTAGGGGTCTGTGTGTGTGTGTGTGTCAGAGGTTCCCATCAGACTCAGCATCTTCTTCATAGTGCTGATTGTTCCTGGGCTCATTGGAGCTGTTCACTTGGTGAGGAGAAGGAAGCAGACCTGCAGAGGTGAGAGTAAGACACACACACACACACACACACACATACAAATATGTATTAGAAGTGTCTCCTGTATTGCCACAGTTGGTTGGGGTGTCCTTTCCATGTACCCGGGGACCTGACTCTGGCCCGGGGTCATTTCCTTGACTCTCTCTTCCTGTCATATTTTTGCTGTCTTGTCTCTCTCCTGGTTTCACTCCTACCCATCCATTTCCATAAACAATGCCACCTGTACTCCAGCCCCTGTCAGTAATGGCGTACCCCAGGGGTCTGTGCTAGTGCCCCTTCTCTTCACCATCTACATGCTCCTTCTAGGCCAGATCATTCATCTAAACCTTCACTGCTATCTGTATCTGATTGAAGGTGAAAAAGCCTAAAGAATATACTTTCAAAAAGAGAAATTACTTCAGTAGGCTGCAGTCAGTTAATAAATCACATACTAATTCTCTCAAAGATTCTGAAAGCTTCGTCCCTCGTAACTGCTCTGTTAACAGCTCTGTTGTCCTTTGGCTGGAATAATGTTCGTATCTGGGCTGCAGTGGTTTCTGATTGTCTCTCAGCTTTTCTCCAGTTTGACTCTTTATTTTGTGTCCGTCCACAGAGGACACCCCAGCCATGGAACTACAGGTGCTGAATTGACATCAGCACCTCAGGATGACCTGAATGAATCAGGGACCTCAGGACGACCTGAACTGACATCAGGACCTCAGGATGACCTGAATGACTTTGATACCCATTGAGTATTTGGAGCATATTTGGTCTTTGTAAAACACAGTTTTTCATACACAGTGGTTTAAAGTACAGCTTGGGACATTTTGCATCAGCAATAGCATTTGCAATAGCAATGTGTATGTGTGTGTGTGTGTGTGTGAGTATGTGTTTGTGTGCTTGTGTGTCTGTGTGTGTGTATCTGCTCATCATTTTACTGTGATTCTAACATTTCCAAAATCTTCTCGAAAAGGGGACACTGGTTTAGAAACCCAAACTGTTGGTGGGAAACAGATGTAGTAACGGCTAAGTGTGAACATCAAAAATGTGCAGTTTGAAGAATGTGTGCATGTGTAGCAGATTGTTTACTAATAAACCATGATCAATTTGATTGGTTAAGCCGGACCAATGGTATCAGAGTTAATGCTGAGTCTCCACCCATTCCAGTGCTGGGGATGGAAACATTCTTCAATAGAGAGACTCCAGACTGTCTTGATGAAGGGAAACAGAGCGAGTCTGGAGAAGCCAGACATCCCCCGAGTCTCTATTGAGCAGGTGGAGCTGTTAGATTACTGCTGCCCCCTACAGGACTGAATGGGAGTCTATGGGCCTCCTCCCTCTCTCCAGCACCGAGTCAGGGGGATGTAGTGGCGCTGATGGGACATTAGGGGGAGCTACTGCAGAGCAGCTGCCTTACAGTCCTCTTATCTCCTCCCAGCTCTCTGGGCAGATAGATACTGCTCCCCTTAGTGGGGTGAGAATGGAATTGGAGTTCAAGTGCCCACAGAGTGCAGACTTCTGTCTCCCACACCATCAGAGTGGCAGGTCAGTGATGATGGGCTTCTCC
This sequence comes from Tenualosa ilisha, assembly GCA_015244755.2. Taxonomy (NCBI): domain Eukaryota; kingdom Metazoa; phylum Chordata; class Actinopteri; order Clupeiformes; family Clupeidae; genus Tenualosa; species Tenualosa ilisha. The sequence continues at coordinate 3,520 of PYXC01002789.1, read as the reverse complement.
TATGTCAGACACATGCTGTGTGTTGCATGGGATTGATCATGACTTTGACAGTAACTTCAGTAGCATCTACCAGACTTCACTCTTCTCCCACTTTCGCAGTGAAACCAACTAGAGCTTCAGACGACCTGACCAGACGACCTGAACCACCACAACCAGCAACTCCAGCAAAACTACAACCATACCCTACTCCATCTCAACCACAACCAGCAGCTACAACCAAATCAACGCCCGCCCCACCACCACCAGAACCACCAACACAACCATCTCCATCACAGCCTGCATCAGCACCACCCAAAAGCCACTGTCGCTCCAACATCTACGTCAGACATGGGTGAGTTTGGTACCAATCTAGATCATGTAGCGTGATTGTTTAGAAACGGCAACAGCTACACAACCAACACCACAGGTTCCAAAATCAGCTGTAGGAAAAATTGTAATATCCTAGAAATGAATATCAGCAAAAGAGAATAGTAATGTGATACAAATGTATGCCCTGTGTAAAACCTTAATCTAAAGGGGTAAGAAAGCAAACCAGGGGAAGTGGACACTGGAACCTAGACAAGTTAAAACAACGGATGAGTAGGAAGTCAAATGCCATTTGTGAGGGCAGGAGGTAAAATGCGGTTTGTGAGGGCAGGAGGGGCTGCCATTTGTTTTATTTACATTTTACATTTAGGCATTTAGCAGACGCTTTTATTCAAAGCGACTTACAAAAGAGGATAACATTCAAGCTACAACACAATGACATGTTTTATGACATGTGATGTGTGTTCTGGGGTGTATAAAAGGGAATCCTAGTCTCCAGGAAGATGGGCTTGTTACTCGACACACCTTGCGTAGGTTTTGTGTGGGTGACTTGTCTCTGGCGTCGCGATTAAAGACTGCAGCGATGTCACCAAGTTGCCTGCCTCGAATTTTTGACCATAACAGCACCAACTCCTCCAACCACCACCAGACCAGCACTGTGTCTACTGTTTCTCCTGCCTTCTTCTCTCAGTCCTACCAGTCATATTGCTAGTGCTAGTCGTTTAGTCCGGACCCCCATAGTATTTACATTTACATTTCTGCATTTAGCCGACGCTTTTATCCAAACAACTTACATTTTGTCAACTACCAATTGTTCAGGGGCAGTCTCCCCTAGAGCAACTTAGGGTTTAGTGCCTTGCTCAGGGGCACAACGGTAGCAGTTCCTTAACCGCTACGCTACCACCGCCCCATAATGCTGATATTATCACATACAGTGGTTAAAGCTAATGCTAATATTTTCACATGCAGTTGTTTATGCTAATGCTAATATTATCACATACAGTGAGTTAAGCTAATGCTAATATTATCAGTTGCAGTAGTTTACGCTAATGCTAATATTATCACACGTAGTGGTTTAAGCTAATGCTAAACTTATCACATGCAGTGGTTTATGCTAATGCTAATATAACCATGACCACTATGCTACCATCGCCATCATATCTCACACATTCCCCCTCCCCTCCATCACTCAGTCCTACCAGCCTTATGTGTGCTAGTGGTTTAGTCCTGAGCACCATAGTATCTCACACACATTACCCCCCCCCCCATCTTGTCACAGTCTTCCCTATTGCTCTTAGCTGTGGGCTGCTGCCTCTAGTGGTTGTTTGTGGAGTAGCACTTCTGGTGCACAAGAAGAGAACTGGAGCACGTGAGTGGCCTCATGTTTTAAATCTAATTATTCAAGTGTTTAATTAAAGAACTAGTATTTTTTATTTTTACATGATTATCACACAGACACCTCGTCATAAATTTTAATATTCATATGGTCATATGACTTTTAATGTATTTAGTTTACCTAGATGTCATATGTCACCTGATCATGCATAGACAGGTGACATAGAATGGGAAAGCATTTTACGTTGGATTGTTGAATTAGGAGAGGTTGTGCATGTACCATAGAACTGTCTTGAATGCAAAACACAACTGTGCCCTCCTTCATCCCTACCTTTGAGTCATTTACATTTATGCATTTAGCAGATGCTTTTATCCAGAGCGACTTACATGTTTTGGTGAACTGTCAGTTGCTCAGCGCCAGTGAGCAACCCTAGAGCAACTTAGGGTTAAGTGCCTTGCTCAGGGGCACGACAGTGGCAGCTAGGATTCGAACCCACAACTTTTCAGACTACTAGCACGCTAGCCAGGTTCCTTAACCTCTACGCAACCACCGCCAACACAAATCGTCATCAAAAAACTGGAACTGGAACAGAAATCTCTTTTGTTTATCTGGTTGTCATGTCTTTGTGTACCCAAATGTGTGTGCATCCCAAGGGGCCAGTGGATCAAGAGATGGAGGCCAGACCCAGACCAGCACAGTGAGTCAAACACACATTATAACTGAAAGTGTCTATGCACAGTAACTCCTTGATTGCGGCTCCTTGATTGGATCTTGATTAGATGGTTAAATTAGGTGATGTCGCTTTTTACAACAACGACAGCTTATGAGTGAAAGGATTTACTTTGACGAAAACCTCCGTGTTTTTATGTCACATTTATGTAGCTGACGCCAACGTCAGTCTTATAAGGCCAACGTGTCTTGTTAGCCAGGGATCTGTTTAAAGATAGAATAAACTACGCTACCCTTAAGTCTCACTATGCGTTTGTGGTCACAAGTTTACATTTATATTAATGCATTTAGCAGACGCTTTTATCCAAAGCGACTTACATTTTTTGTCAACTATCAATTGTTCAGGGCTAGTCTCCCCTAGAGCAACTTAGGGTTAAGTGCCTTGCTTAAGGGCACAATGGTGGCAGCTGGGATTCAAAACCACAGCTTTTTGGGCTACTAGCATGCTAGCCAGGTTCCTTAACCGCTATGCTACCACTGCCACCGCCAAGTTAAATACTGACTTTACTTTAGACACGCTGATAGTCTGTGTAACACGTAGGTCGTTATAGGCACTGTACTAATGCTCATTTTCATCATAAATCCACTTCTAAATTTAAAGGAATTTTAATTAATCCAGCCATAATTCCTGATAACCACCTATGCTCTGACTACCATGTAATGTAGAGTGGGATAATACTCTGGAACTATTATGAACCTTAGCTAAAACCATAAGCAACTTGTAGTCTGTCATGGTTACTATTGATTTTCCTGCATGACCCCTGCAGTTGGGTTAGCACCTTGAGTTGTGGATCTGCCCAAGGTTTCTTCCTAGACTAACTAAACATAGGGGAGTTTTTCCTTGGTCCTGTTGCTCTTGGTTGCTCCTTCTGTAAAGCGCCATGAGACAATGCTATTGTAAAACGCGCTGTAGAAATAAAACTTGAATTAATTGAATTAATTTTGAAAAAAATTGAATGAATTTACTCTTTCGTACAGAAGAAACATGTAAAACCATCTTGTGATCTCTTGCTGTGTGTTTTTCTGCAGAACAAGCCATCAGATGTAACATATGCTAAGATTGCTCATCGCCCTCAAGCTCGATCCTCCCCTCCTAACGTGAGTGTGCTGTGTAGACTGAGTGAGTTACTGTGACATACTGACATGATC
>PYXC01002788.1:0-71656 GCA_015244755.2 Tenualosa ilisha | reverse complement strand
TCAATCAAAAAGACACAATTAGGATTTATTTGGCACTGGTAGTCTTTTCTAAATATTATTGAATGAGAATAACTGTTCCTGTTGTATTACTGCCCTGTAAGCCCCATATGCACCAAAGCATATTAAGATCATAATTAATCTACAACAACTACCTTACAATGAATAAGCAGTAATTAGGAGTTTATATTGGAGAAACTCTAAGTTAATGGTCTAGTATGGGTACAATAAGTTAATGTAGAATAGGGTATTAACAAGTGACTTGTAATGACTTACAAATAGCTAGTATGCTACTAATTTGCGGGTTATTAAGCTGCTAGCTGATGGTGAATATGTGTTTTTAATGTGTCACCATTTGTATACAAGTGCAGTTTTCAAATATGAATCTGTAAGATACCCTGGGATTTTTGCACAATCTTCTGAAAATGCACTTGGATGCTCCATTGACTGATCACTCTTCATGCACATCACATCGGGCACAGGCTTTTGCTTTCTTCACTGAAGGCGCTGTAACACATAAATTGCCATCATGTTTAGCTGATGATCTTTTGGAATGAAAATGGTGTGCAAATACAACTGAAAATATACAGTATATCTTTATACTGACCTCACAGAGGCAGAGGAAGAAATGAAATATCAATGTATTTTACCCTTTTCTGAATGCTTACACAGTAACAGATTCTTACATATATATACACATCCCATTTCTTGTAAGACATATACTTATGCACTCAACCACACACAAAGGCAAGACACAGCCAGCCAAATGTAAAGTGTTAACATATAATATATGTGGCAGGATAGACGGCGGCGGAGCAGACAGAGGGAGGCCAAAAACTTTGTTCCTCAAAAGGAATATTTATTCTTTTTTTTCTTTTCAAATTTTTTCCTAAAAACGTGCAAATATTTACAGTGATAAATAAACCAAACTCAAATGCAAAAATTCAAACCAAAAACTGAGTAAACAAGAAAATAAATAGGCTTAAGTTTGCCAGGCTAAATCAGAAAGACCCTGCACAACACTTCAACAGCCAAGAGACACATACCTTCCACTTCAACACTTCCCCAACTGAGGCTCTGGGGCCTAATACAGAGCACAGCTAGCTGTAGCCCCTCCCACAGGGTAGCCCAAATGCAAACTCAAATTAATTAACTAAATAACAACATGATTATCATCAAATAATAACTGAAAGAAACAAAAACAAAATATACAATAACTCAAAATTATTTCCATTAACCAAAAAGCCTTACGTGCATAATAAAATACATATTTCCCCTTCACCATTAAAAAACCCCTGTCACAATAGCGCAGTCCACAAAACACCCGTGAACTCAACCATATCTACTCATTGGAACATTCCCTCGGTTTCCCCACGACAACCAGGAAGTTCGGATAGTTCGGTGAGTAACAGAAACGGTAGTGTTTTGTAAATGCTAAATACTAAATAAAGTTCGTTATTTTAAACAGCCAGTGTGTATAATTGTGATTCTTTACAACCAGACATGCTTAAAACAGATGAGAAATGATGATGATTACGAATATAAAGTGTAAATGGTAAACGTGTGTTAAAGACCAAACAATCACTACTAGAAATGCTGGTAGGCCTTTCCCTGCACCCTTGTAACAATGTTAAGCTTAATGAAATGTTATTGCAAATGGTGGGTTACGACATGTTTTGAAACCAGATATACAAACAGTGCAAACGGTAATGGAAATGAAGTTCAAACTCACAGCAACCGGTCAGCTTAGCTGTTTAAACATTGCCGGCAAATGGCTGCCAATGCACTGTGCGCTTGCGTGAATGAGTGAGAGTCTGCGTGAGCGTCATGGCTCAGTCTGTGACATTTCCCCCCCCTTCTGGAAATGCCCCCTGTGGCATTCTAGACAAAAAGTCAGCTGTACAGTTCATTTTCCCTGCCCTGTACAACACTTCAAAGTCAAAGGGCTGTATGGCCAAGAACCACCTTGTGATCCTGGCATTTGTGTCCCGCATTCTGCCTAACCAAGACAGAGCTTTGTGGTCTGTCTCAAGCACAAATTTACGCCCCAACAAGTAGTATTTAAAAGAGTCTAATGCCCACTTAATGGCGAGACATTCTTTTTCTACTGTGGAGTAGTTCTGCTCCCTCGGCAGTAGCTTACGGCTAATGTAGGCCACTGGCTTTAGCTGTCCCTGGTCCCCTTGCAAAAGGACCGCACCCAAGCCCCTCTCAGAGGCATCGGTCTGCAACGTGAAAGGTTCGTCAAAGTCTGGACTGAGGAGCACAGGCTCTTGACACAAAGAGTCCTTTAAGTCCTTAAAAGCTCTCTCGCACTGCTCAGTCCATTCCACCTTGTTTGGTTGGCACTTGCGGGTCAACTCAGTCAGCGCAGACGCTTTTTCCGAAAAGTTCGGTATGAAGCGCCTGTACCAACCCACAAGCCCTAAGAATGACCGCACCTGCTTCTTGGTGGTTGGTCGCTCCGCTGCCTTGATGGCTTCCACCTTCCCCACCTGAGGACGGATGACACCTCGGCCCAGGACATAGCCAAGGTAAGATGTCTCTTCCCTGGCCAAGGCACACTTGTCCGGGTGGATGGTAAGGCCCGCCTCCTTCACCAAGGAGAGAACCTGCCGCAAGTGCCGGAGATGCTCCTCCCAGGTGGCGCTGTATATGACGATGTCATCAAGGTAAGCCGCAGCAAAGCCCTCTGTCCCTCTGAGGACTCTGTCCATCAGCCGCTGGAAACTGGCTGGTGCCCCATGCAGGCCAAAAGGGAGCACTGTGAACTGGAAGTGCCCAAATGGTGTTCTAAAGGCAGTCAGCTCCTTGCTGCCCTCCGCCAGTGGCACCTGCCAATAACCCTTACACAAGTCAAGAGTGCTAAGGTATTTGGCCTTGCCCAGGCGCTCCACCAGGTCATCGACCCTAGGCATGGGATAAGGGTCAAACTTTGCCTGCATGTTGACCTTCCGAAAGTCCAAACAGAATCTCAGGCCACCATCCTTCTTGGGGACCAAGATGATTGGGCTGCTCCACTCACTGAAGGACGGCTCGATGACCCCCAGCTGAAGCATCATGTCCAGCTCCTCCTTCAGGACAGGCAGCAGCCGCTCTGGAACACGATAGACCGGTTGCCGCACTGGGTGGTCATCCTTGAGCACCACCTGATGCTCCACCAGCTCTGTCCGTCCAGGTCGCTGCGTGAAGAGGCCCTCTGGCAGGATGTTGTAGAGGTCACGCCGCCGCTCCTCTGGAAGATGACTGAGGTCCAGCTGGCTCTCCTCCTCACCGCTGGGCAAGTACTGCTCCCTGTACTCTTCCTCCTCCTCGACCGCTTGGATGAGCATCGCTGACACCTCTGACTGTGGCTGAGACTGCAGTTCTGGCTCTGGTCGCTCACTCCACTGCTTCAGCATGTTGACGTGGAAGACCTGGTGTTTCTTACGACGGTCAGGCATGTCGATCTCATACGTCACCTGTCCCATCTTGCGAGTCACAGTGTAGGGCCCCTGCCATTTCGCCAACAGCTTGTTGTCTGAGCTGGGCAACAGTAGCAGGACCCGATCGCCAGGCTGGAAACTGCGTGCACGAGCTGACCGGTCATACCACGTCTTCTGTCGATGTTGGGCTTGGTGGAGATTTTCCTGAGCCAGGGAAGTGACAGCCATCAGCCTCTCCCTCATCTTCAGGACGTAGGAGATGATGTCACTCTGCGTTGATGTTTCTCCTTCCCAGGTCTCCTTCAGCACGTCCAGTGGACCCCGTACCTGATGTCCGTACAGCAGCTCGAAGGGGGAAAATCCCGTTGACTCTTGTGGGACTTCCCTGTACGCAAACAACAGGTAGGGCAGCCACTGGTCCCACTCCTTGCCACTTCCGTCCACAAACCTTCTGAGCATGTTCAGCAGGGTCTGATTGAACCGCTCAACTAGTCCATCAGTCTGTGGGTGGTAGGGAGTGGTTCTGATACGCCTTATCCCTAACAGATCATACACCTGCTTCAGTGTTCTACTCATGAAGTTAGGGCCCTGATCGGTTAGCACCTCTCTGGGGATACCTACTCTTGAGAATAGCTGTAACAAGGCAGAGGCAACCTGCTTAGCAGTAATGTTCTTTAAGGGAAAGGCTTCAGGGTACCTGGTGGCGTAGTCACAAATGACCAAAATGAATCTGTTCCCTGCTTTACTCTTTTCCAGGGGACCAACAATATCCACACCTATCCTCTCAAAAGGGGTATCGACAACAGGTAATGGCACTAAAGGGGCACGTGCGAGGCCTTTGCCTCCAGACAGCTGACACTGGGGACATGACCTGCAGTAGCTCTTCACTTCAGCAAACATTCCTGGCCAGTAAAAACGCTTGCTAATTCTCAGGAGTGTCTTCATGCATGCCAGGTGACCTGCCCAAGGAATTGTGTGGCCTAACTCCAGAACCTGCTTCCTGTATTTTCCTGGCACCACAAGCTGCAAACCCTCCTCGCTCTGCCTATACAGGAGGTTGTTTTGCAGAATAAAAACTTCCTTTCCCAGAGCAGGGACAAAGCAAGCACCCTCCTCCACTTTCTTAAATAATGGGGCTAGTGTGGGGTCTGCACATTGCACCTCAGCAAGATTACCAGAGAAATGTACATCAGCCTCAGACAAACTAGGGGGGTCAACCTCTGACTCCTTTTGCAAGTCTGAATGCTCTATAACCTCCGTTACAATCTGTCTGCGCTTGTTACATCTGTCCTCTCTGGTACATGTTGGGTCTGCTGGCACATCCTCACCATAAAAAGGGAACTCAGACATATCCACCTCTTTTGCTTTGGCCATCGCTCTTGTCACCACACAACTCAATGCAGTCTTGCCCACTAACTCTGGTAGCACAGGGAGATCTTGGCCCAACAACACTGGATAGGGAAGCTTGGGGACCAGCCCCACCCTGAGTAAATATGTCTGACCACACACCCTGACATAAACATCTGCTGTACTATGTTCACTTTGGTCACCATGAACACAACAGATTGTCAGCTTGTCATTAACATTTCTGAACTCAAGGGGGACAAAGTCAGCCTGTACCAGTGTCTGTGTGCAACCTGTGTCCACTAGAGCTGTGGTGGGTTTGCCATTAAGCTCCACTTTAATAACAGGATCCCTGTTCTCCTGAGTCTTAAAGGGTGTGGTGGGGTTGGGAACATAACACAGGTGAAAGTGCTTGGGCTTTCTGAGGGGGCAAGCAGGGCTCTTATGACCTTCTCTACCACAGTTAAAACACGAAATGCCTTGGGGCTTGGCACTACCTGGGGGAAGGGGTGGTGTGTTTCTACTGTAGCTAGGGGAGGCATCAGAACCAGCTCCTCTACCAGCACCATCAGACTTACCCCTGGGTTGACGGTCCAGCACTCCAGCGTAGCGATATCCCCTGGGGCCCTTGTGTGCTGCAACGAAGTTCTCCACCAGTGTGGCGGCCTCTGCTGCTGTTGGTGGGTTATGCTCTTTGACCCAGGTCCTCACCTCCGGGTAGAGAACTCGTAGATATTGTTCCAGCACCATGGTCTCCATCAGGGCCTCCTTGCTGCACTGGTCGTACTTTACCCACTTGCAGAACAAGTCTTTCAGCCGGACATACAGCTCTTTTGGTGTCTCATACAGGCTGGTCTCCAGGGCTCGGAACTGGGAACGGTAAGTCTCTGCATTAATTTCATATTTTTTCAGTATGGCCTCTTTCAGCTGGTCATAGTCCAGGTTGTTTTCAGGGTCCATGGCAATGAAGGCACTTCTGGCTTTTCCAGTCAGCAGAGGTATTAGGTGAATGGCCCAGTCCTCCTTTGGCCACTCACAGGCTGCTGCCAGCTTCTCATACGTTGTGAGGTAGTGGTCGATGTTGTCCGAGTCTTCCAGCTTAGCCATCTTCAGCTTGTATCCTTTACCCCCTCTGGTGGTGGCTGCAGGCAGTTCAGGTGTTGGGCCTCGGGAAGGAACTGGCGTGCTCCCCCTCTCCCGCACTGTCTCCACATCCAACTGCAGCTGGGTCACTTGGTGGGTAAGGACAGAAAACTGCTGTGCTTGCCGGGCTGACTCTCTCTCCAGCTTGTCATCTCTGGCACGCTGTACATCCATAAAGGACTCAAACATCCTTGCCAGCCGGTCGAGGGATGACTCTGTTGGAGCGGGCGCCGTTGACTCTGCGTCGCCCCCTACTGCTCCAACCTCTTCATTGGCCCTCCGTCTGGTCGTCATTTTTGTGGATGGCAGTTCACTTTGTCCACTCTGTCTAGCTCCTCTATCTCACTTCTGACACCAAATGTGGCAGGATAGATGGCGGCGGAGCAGACAGAGGGAGGCCAAAAACTTTGTTCCTCAAAAGGAATATTTATTCTTTTTTTCTCTTTTCAAATTTTTTCCTAAAAACGTGCAAATATTTACAGTGATAAATAAACCAAACTCAAATGCAAAAATTCAAACCAAAAACTGAGTAAACAAGAAAATAAATAGGCTTAAGTTTGCCAGGCTAAATCAGAAAGACCCTGCACAACACTTCCAACAGCCAAGAGACACATACCTTCCACTACAACACTCTTCCCCAACTGAGGCTCTGGGGCCTAATACAGAGCACAGCTAGCTGTAGCCCCTCCCACAGGGTAGCCCAAATGCAAACTCAAATTAATTAACTAAATAACAACATGATTATCATCAAATAATAACTGAAAGAAACAAAAACAAAATATACAATAACTCAAAATTATTTCCATTAACAAAAAGCCTTACGTGCATAATAAAATACATATTTCCCCTTCACCATTAAAAAACCCCTGTCACAATAGCGCAGTCCACAAAACACCCGTGAACTCAACCATATCTACTCATTGGAACATTCCCTCGGTTTCCCCACGACAACCAGGAAGTTCGGATAGTTCGGTGAGTAACAGAAACGGTAGTGTTTTGTAAATGCTAAATACTAAATAAAGTTCGTTATTTTAAACAGCCAGTGTGTATAATTGTGATTCTTTACAACCAGACATGCTTAAAACAGATGAGAAATGATGATGATTACGAATATAAAGTGTAAATGGTAAACGTGTGTTAAAGACCAAACAATCGCTACTAGAAATGCTGGTAGGCCTTTCCCTGCACCCTTGTAACAATGTTAAGCTTAATGAAATGTTATTGCAAATGGTGGGTTACGACATGTTTTGAAACCAGATATACAAACAGTGCAAACGGTAATGGAAATGAAGTTCAAACTCACAGCAACCGGTCAGCTTAGCTGTTTAAACATTGCCGGCAAATGGCTGCCAATGCACTGTGCGCTTGCGTGAATGAGTGAGTGAGAGTCTGCGTGAGCGTCATGGCTCAGTCCGTGACAATATATATAACATAAAATAAATACCTATGCACTTAAACAACAAAAGTCCATCACTGAACCCAACGTCAACATAATGCAAATTTCTATTAAACTGTCTCTGATTTAGTAGAGAAAAAATGTGGAGAGGTATTGCAAAACTTGCCATGAACAGCTAAGTAGGCCAATAGACATTCCCCCCTCAGTTCGTTTACTTTCAGAGATGGGCTTCTATTCTGACTTTTTATCCAAATGTGAGAGAAGTTTCAGAATAGTGAATGTGCTTTCTTCAGGATACATACGTTTTCCTAAATCTGTGAACATCAACAATGCTCTCTTCGCTCAGTTGTAGAGACCTTGATAATGCTGGGCCATAGTGTATGTGATGTCGAGACTTCTAAGGGTTTAAAAATATGTTTCAATGCGTTTGCCAAGAGCCCCAGGCTCAGTCATTGAAAGCAATTGAGCTGGAAATGTGAACAACGCTAAAACTATAGAAGGATGCTAGCAACGTAATCCATCTTAACACCAATGTTTGAATTGTGCCATGCAGAAAACACCCTACAGTGAATACGCCAGCGTTATGCTTTAAATTATTATAGAATGGAGCAAAGCCTCCTGGGGAATGGGAAACGTGTTATCCAATGAAACGATGGAGAATGGAGCAAAGCCTCTGGGGAATGGAAAACGTGTTATCCAATGAACGATGGAGAATGGAGCAAAGCTCCTGGGGAAGGGAAACGTTATTCAATGAAACGATTGCAGGTAGGTAAAGTCTATTACAGACATGTAGGGGGATAGATGAGCGACCCTCCTCTAATGCATGACCTTAAAGATAATGACATGGCCTAGGTCAGACAGAGAGACTTTTTGACAGTGGATTTTTGACAGTGGGAAGATTTGCTGGTTGTTTGCTTGTTTGGTACACATGGAAGGCAAGAGGAGAAAGGAGAAAGGAGGGGCTGAAAAGCCAGAAATTAATCTAAAGTCAGAATAAACAAGGAGCGGATGCTGGAGGAGGATGCATCAAAATGCTAAAATATTAACAGATTTATCACCAACTAGTAGTGCAGGTAAATTAACAGAAAAACAGGAACTCAATCATTGACGTTTTTGCTAGATGGGAATTAGCATAAGCTAGTTAAATGTACATGCTGGTATATTTTATGTGATTTCTAAACAATAACCCACTATTTGTCGTGGTAATAAGGAAATAACAAAATGTTGATGGCAAAACTTAAATTGCATTAATGAAATGGTAAGATTCAAGATTCATTTTCAATAATTAACTATGTACTTCCATAGAAATTACACGGAATCAGTAGCCTAGAAGTCTAGACGTAGCCCTATCCTAGTGGTAGTCAGCTGGTACATCGAACCATAGGGCCTCAGTAACTGTTTACCCAAGTTTTGTCGGACCAATCACACTGCCCTGTCCTTGTAGAGAGTTGCCTCAACGTACACTAGCGGTAGCTTATCAGGCTACTATTGCATGAGGCAGTTTGAAAGACAACAACTGACTGACTGATCTATCGGTGATAGCCAGATTATACTTTTGATGTTTTAGTCTGGCTTGTCAGGCTACAGAATCAGGGCTGTAAATATACATGTTTTCACGTTTAAATTGAATAACATTGTACTCCAAAATAACAACTGCTACTCCAAAATGACAATGCATCAAATCACACTGGATCTTGAATTGGATCTGTTTGTTCAGATGGAAACATGATAATACCATAATAAACAAAACACAAATACACCATCTTGACATTAAGTCCTCACGCGCCAAAGTTGCAATATTGCTACAAGCGTATTATTGAACCGGCTGATATCTCATGATATAGCATTTAATTTCGGTTATAATCCCATCTTCTAGGTGGCAGACATGTAGTACTTTGATATCAGCTAGAAAAAACTATGTTTCAATTCAAAATGATTGAGTAAAAAGCATGTGAAAAAAGCCAAGGAGCAACAAGCAGAAAAGCTCTTGCAAGCCCACAGCTGGGTAGCATAGCTGGCATGGATGTGGAAGCAGCGAGTGGAGGAGCCCCCGTGGTGGAGAGAGCCGGTGCGGAGGTGCTCCTTTATCTACTGCAAGTAACACGGGCTTTGTTTGAACCGCAAAGAGGTGGGTGCAGCAGGTGTAAACCTAATCGGGTAGCACTTTATACTAACCGTCGCCTATAAATGGTAAGTTATTATGTTGTTACATAACAAGTAAAGGTTTATAATAGTTTATTACACATAAATTAATTTTTTGCTATCTTTTTAGAAATGATTTCTAAATAATGTTTATATGTAAAATCAATAAAGATTTGACAATTTAGTAATGCTTTGTCATTAAAATCTTAACTGTTTATAAACATAATTGAATTATATTAGAAATATGTAACATTTGATTATAATCATTTGTTAATGATTAATAACTGGTTTAATATATATATATATATATATATATATATATATATATATATATATATATATATTTTAACATTCATGTTGCCCAGTAAAATATTTTTAATTCTGATCATCAAAAATTAGCTCAAAAAAAATGTTGGTGAACAATTGTAATGAGGCTATAACTACTAGCTAACTACCAAATGAACCCTGAACTGGCGAGGAACATGGAGAGCTTATTAATTAGGCTTACTTTGGATAGTAAACTGGTATAACTACACCATACAGCTAATACTTGTGCCTAACATCAATCTAGCCTACCAAACTTCACAAAAATAGATGTTCACCAGAAAAGAGTGACCATCCTTAAACGTCTTTCTGAGACTTTTTGTCTTCTGTGCACAAAGCCCATTTTCTGCTAGACTTTGCACATATGCCAAAGGGTAGGATTTACATTCACTGTAACACTTTCTGGATTGCAAGATAAGAACATCTGAAACTGAAAATCACTATTTTTAATTACTGTAAGATATGATTTCATTGATGTTTTGTAATAAAGGATTTGTTTCTGCTCTGTTGTATACAATTTAATATTAATCACATTAATATTTATTGCTGCACTACATACTGTTTATTAACCATTTTCAAACCATTACAGACATTGGTTACAACTTTATAATAACCTTCCAGATAGATTTTATAGATGGTTTATAAACTATGCATAAACTTTTCACAATCTGATGTTAGTTATCAAATGACACTTTACCATAGTCCTCCAAATAATGTTTACAGATTTGTTTTTAAACAAATAAGTAACAATAAACAATGTTTTAAAAAAGCATTAATGGACTTCAATTTACTAGTAATAAGTGATATTCCACCTGTATTTATCTAGAGTAAACTAACGCCAAAATGAAGGCCAAGAAGAAGAATAACATCAGTATATATTTGCTAATTATCAAATCATTTTTAAATCTTTCAAATAACTATACAGTGATTGACCTGTTAGCTGTCCATTATTAGCGATTAAATAACCACTTCCTGATATTTAACAGTGTTTATTTACCATTTATAGGTGACGCTTGAAGTGAGACCCACTTCTATTTCCTTGCACACGTTATGGAAGTAGCCAGAAGCTAACCTCATACCATGTCTCACACCACCTGTGACCTGATTATGGCAGTGAAAAAATGTGCTCAACTTTAGTTTTGCTGATTACTTAATATAGGTCAACTTGTACTGTTCTCTTTATGTTTCAGTGAAGTTTAGTAGGGAGTTTTCGCGAGGAGTTGAAGTTAGTTGTCATGCATGGGCAATAGCTTAGGTGTCCACCTAGTGCCATTCTATGATATACAGTGAGCTCTGTGCATGGAAGGCAAAGTCCCAGAAGGACTTTCGTTCAGGATGGTCACTCTTTTCTGGTAAATGTTTATTTTTGTAAAGTACAGTTGGCTAGATTGATATTAGCCAAAAGTATTAGTTGTACAATGTAGTTTGAAGCGGACTCCTCCTCTGCCTCTCATAGTGTGGAATGCAGCAGCAGTGCTACCAAGTTTATTTACAGTGGCTTTAAGCATCACACATACATTTTTCATTTTGCATAACAGATACATAATCTAACTCATATGTAAAACGAACAGAGTACATGTTGATGCTACTAGCTAATTATGGGCGTGGTCGGAAGTGGGCCAGCTATATAGGAGGTGGTGCGGAGCTCAATGGCGGAGAAGAGTGAGTGGAGAGAAGTTGGGTAGAAGCGTGTACCTGGAGTGAACATGCTCCGCGAGGGAATTGCGTTAGCTGCTCTTAAGAAGGCTTTCGTTTGGATTGCATAACGAAGAAGGACCGTTTCAAGACAGAGTCGGAAAACTGGAATCATCTCCTGTTTTCTCAACTCGATACTCATACAGGCCAAGGCGGGTTCTGCTGGGATTGGTTGTCTAATTCCTCCACTGGACACTCATACAGGCTAAAAGGATTGCCGATTGCCGACGTTTCAATTCATTGTCTGTTTTCTCTATTGAATACTCAAAACTGACCTGAATGAGTCATTCATGGACTGTGAGTAAAAAACAACATTCCTGATGCACCTGGTCCACTTCAGAGCTTATCTCCTGCATCAACCACACATCACAACATTCCTCCCTGCTATGCAAACACGAACTCAGACATAACAAAAGCATAACACAACAAACAGAAAAAACCCCTCCCATTTGCCCCCTTCCTCTCTTTCGTTTGATGCCATTTTCATGTTTGGAGTCTCTATTGCACTGTAATTAAATTGAAACAGGCAATAAGGTATTTTACAGCCCCGATTCTGTGTAATTTCTATGAAAGTACAAAGGTAATTACTGGGTAATTACTGGAAATGAATTCAGGATCTACCATTTTATTACTACATTTTAAGTCTAAATGAAATCTCTATCAAATCTCACCATAACAACAAAGTAATTCCTTAGTATTATCGTTTTGTTATTGACTTATTACCCCAACAAATAGTGGGTTATTGTTTAGACACACAAATCATTCATTACTTGCTTAATTACTATTCAGT
Source organism: Tenualosa ilisha (assembly GCA_015244755.2). Classification (NCBI taxonomy): domain Eukaryota; kingdom Metazoa; phylum Chordata; class Actinopteri; order Clupeiformes; family Clupeidae; genus Tenualosa; species Tenualosa ilisha. The sequence continues at coordinate 59,400 of PYXC01002788.1, read as the reverse complement.
AATGTGAGTAGTTAAGAGCTATGATTTTACCAAACTATTACCACAAAACTACTCTCTTATTACCAGTCTCTAAAGTGAGTGTTATCAAATACTTCATATTTAGGCATTATACAGAGGTTTAACAGTTTGGGCTCAAGCTCATTTGAGATGGACCAAGAAAACGTGGAAAATGTTCTGTGGTTACAAGTGAAAATTTGTCATTCTTTTAGGAAATCAATCAGTCTTGTATCCTCCTGGCTACAGAGGAGACAAATCATCTGTTTTAGTGGTCAGTTCAAAGGGCAGCATCTATGATGGCATGTGGGTGCAGTAGTGCCTTTGTTATTGCGCTTATTCATCTGGAGAGCCAAAATTAATGCTAAATGATATATATAGGTTTTGAGCAGCATAAGCTGCCACCCAGGCATTATGAGGAAAGGCCTTAAATATTACCAGATAAAAAGGGCAAGCAGCATTCTGTACAAAGATCCAACAGTGTGGCTCATACACTACAAAGATGAGTACTTAACTAGTGTGATTTTCTTGAAGGTTCTTCATGGTTCTTGTTCAGTGGCAATATGGTAATATAAGTTTTGTGGCAGTCAACCACAGATTAGACAAGATATGTGACTTTGCTACAGATTTTAAGTGGTTTGAGCCAGTGCTTCCATGCATCAAAATGGCAGAAGGTAACACAGACCTTCAGACCATAATTCAACACACACAGGACAATTTTTTTTACAAATGTCCCTGGATCATTCCTGGCAGAATATACAGTAAAGTAGAAAGTATATGACCCACTTTTTTAGCGTTCTGCATTAATTGGTCACTAAATGTGATCTGATCTTCCTATAGCTCACCGATATGACTAAACACAATGTGCTTAAGTGAATACCACTAAAGAAATCATTGTTTTTCATGTTGTTATTAAAAACATCTATGACATGTCAGTGAAAATGTCAGTGGGAAAAAGTAAGTGAACTTCTCAGATCAATCACGTTGATTTGACACCCTGATTTGCAGGAATAACCTCAATCTGGGCTCCTGATGCCTGTGTATTGGATCTGCACAAACCTGGAAGGATGTTTAGAAGGTATTTTAGTCCACTCTTCATTTAGTTCAGCCATACTGTTAAGATGTCGGGTGTGAATGGTTTTCTATGCATTTCTATGGGTAATGCTCATTACTCTTTTGGAAGGTTGATAAACTTGGTTTGAGTTAATTCCTGCAATAAAGGAAGGGTCAACATGTTGAACTGAAGCGTTCACTAATTTTTTCCTACAAAACATTTTGTGGATGCTTTCAAAAACAACATGACATACAATGATTTCTTTAGTGGTGTTAACTTCAACACATTGTGTTTAGTCTTACTGGTGAGTTAGAGGAAGATCAGATCACATTTAGTGACCAATTAATGCAGAAAACAATGTCAAAGGTGTGTTCTGTGTGGCTTGATACAAAGATTCCAACAGTACCTCATTTTTAAGAATTGTTATTTTTGGAGAGGTACTTTTTGCAGTGTAAGGGTGACCAGATGCCGGCTTGCAGTCCAGATCTGTTACATTTTATGCATAATAAAAAGCAAAACATGATAAGAATACACCTGCCAGTTAGGCTATTTAAATCATCTAGGACAGAAATGAATGCTCTTTTTATACAAAATCATCTTGTCTTGCCTTTTGTTGACATAGTAAACTGTGAACTGTCTTATCACAGAGAAGATCCTATTACAATTGACATGAACATGGAAGCATAAAGGCCCATTCAAGAAATTTTTCAGAGTTTACATTTTTCATAAATTTTTTAATATTTTGTTGAGAGAATGATATTTAAAAAAGTCTTTTTGTTTGTTTGTTATTGTGATTTTGCAATTAATCTCGATTAACTACATCATTTTATAAGATTAATTATATAAGATTAATTTTTGAATCATTTGACAGCCCTAAAATATGTAAAGGTGTATTTGTATGGTAACAAATTAGGTAGATTAGGGTACACATACCATTAACTAGCATCTTATCATTATGCAAATGAATAACATACTAGCCATTTGTAGGTCACTTATTAATACCTTATTCTGCATGAGCTTATTCTACCCATAGTAGACCATTAGTTAGAATTTCCCCAATGTTTCCCCTCTATAAATTCCTGATTACTGCTTATTCATAGTAGTGAATTGTGGTCTCAGCATGCTTGGCTAAGTAAAGAGGGTAGTACAACAGGAACAGTTATTCTCAGGAACAGTTATTCTCAATCAAAAAGACACAATTAGGATTTATTTGGCACTGGTAGTCTTTTCTAAATATTATTGAATGAGAATAACTGTTCCTGTTGTATTACTGCCCTGTAAGCCCCATATGCACCAAAGCATATTAAGATCATAATTAATCTACAACAACTACCTTACAATGAATAAGCAGTAATTAGGAGTTTATATTGGAGAAACTCTAAGTTAATGGTCTAGTATGGGTACAATAAGTTAATGTAGAATAGGGTATTAACAAGTGACTTGTAATGACTTACAAATAGCTAGTATGCTACTAATTTGCGGGTTATTAAGCTGCTAGCTGATGGTGAATATGTGTTTTTAATGTGTCACCATTTGTATACAAGTGCAGTTTTCAAATATGAATCTGTAAGATACCCTGGGATTTTTGCACAATCTTCTGAAAATGCACTTGGATGCTCCATTGACTGATCACTCTTCATGCACATCACATCGGGCACAGGCTTTTGCTTTTCTTCACTGAAGGCGCTGTAACACATAAATTGCCATCATGTTTAGCTGATGATCTTTTGGAATGAAAATGGTGTGCAAATACAACTGAAAATATACAGTATATCTTTATACTGACCTCACAGAGGCAGAGGAAGAAATGAAATATCAATGTATTTTACCCTTTTCTGAATGCTTACACAGTAACAGATTCTTACATATATATACACATCCCATTTCTTGTAAGACATATACTTATGCACTCAACCACACACAAAGGCAAGACACAGCCAGCCAAATGTAAAGTGTTAACATATAATATATATAACATAAAATAAATACCTATGCACTTAAACAACAAAAGTCCATCACTGAACCCAACGTCAACATAATGCAAATTTCTATTAAACTGTCTCTGATTTAGTAGAGAAAAAATGTGGAGAGGTATTGCAAAACTTGCCATGAACAGCTAAGTAGGCCAATAGACATTCCCCCCTCAGTTCGTTTACTTTCAGAGATGGGCTTCTATTCTGACTTTTTATCCAAAATGGTGAGAGAAAGTTTCAGAATAGTGAATGTGCTTTCTTCAGGATACATACGTTTTCCTAAACTCTGTGAACATCAACAATGCTCTCTTCGCTCAAGTTGTAGAGACCTTGATAATGCTGGGCCATAGTGTCATGTGATGTCGAGACTTCTAAGGGTTTTAAAAATAGTGTTTTCAATGCGTTTGCCAAAGAGCCCCAGGCTCAGTCATTGAAAGCAATTGAGCTGGAAATGTGAACAACGCTAAAACTATAGAAGGATGCTAGCAACGTAATCCTATCTTAACACCAATGTTTGAATTGTGCCCATGCAGGAAAACACCCTACAAGTGAATACGCCAGCGTTATGCTTTAAATTATTATAGAATGGAGCAAAGCCTCCTGGGGAATGGGAAACGTGTTATCCAATGAAACGATGGAGAATGGAGCAAAGCCTCCTGGGGAATGGGAAACGTGTTATCCAATGAAACGATGGAGAATGGAGCAAAGCCTCCTGGGGAATGGGAAACGTTATTCAATGAAACGATTGCAGGTAGGTAAAGTCTATTACAGACATGTAGGGGGATAGATGAGCGACCCCTCCTCTAATGGCATGACCTTAAAGATAATGACATGGCCTAGGTCAGACAGAGAGACTTTTTGACAGTGGATTTTTGACAGTGGGAAGATTTGCTGGTTGTTTGCTTGTTTGGTACACATGGAAGGCAAGAGGAGAAAGGAGAAAGGAGGGGCTGAAAAAGCCAGAAATTAATCTAAAGTCAGAATAAACAAGGAGCGGATGCTGGAGGAGGATGCATCAAAATGCTAAAATATTAACAGATTTATCACCAACTAGTAGTGCAGGTAAATTAACAGAAAAACAGGAACTCAATCATTGACGTTTTTGCTAGATGGGAATTAGCATAAGCTAGTTAAATGTACATGCTGGTATATTTTATGTGATTTCTAAACAATAACCCACTATTTGTCGTGGTAATAAGGAAATAACAAAATGTTGATGGCAAAACTTAAATTGCATTAATGAAATGGTAAGATTCAAGATTCATTTTCAATAATTAACTATGTACTTCCATAGAAATTACACGGAATCAGTAGCCTAGAAGTCTAGACGTAGCCCTATCCTAGTGGTAGTCAGCTGGTACATCGAACCATAGGGCCTCAGTAACTGTTTACCCAAGTTTTGTCGGACCAATCACACTGCCCTGTCCTTGTAGAGAGTTGCCTCAACGTACACTAGCGGTAGCTTATCAGGCTACTATTGCATGAGGCAGTTTGAAAGACAACAACTGACTGACTGATCTATCGGTGATAGCCAGATTATACTTTTTGATGTTTTAGTCTGGCTTGTCAGGCTACAGAATCAGGGCTGTAAATATACATGTTTTCACGTTTAAATTGAATAACATTGTACTCCAAAATAACAACTGCTACTCCAAAATGACAATGCATCAAATCACACTGGATCTTGAATTGGATCTGTTTGTTCAGATGGAAACATGATAATACCATAATAAACAAAACACAAATACACCATCTTGACATTAAGTCCTCACGCGCCAAAGTTGCAATATTGCTACAAGCGTATTATTGAACCGGCTGATATCTCATGATATAGCATTTAATTTCGGTTATAATCCCATCTTCTAGGTGGCAGACATGTAGTACTTTGATATCAGCTAGAAAAAACTATGTTTCAATTCAAAATGATTGAGTAAAAAGCATGTGAAAAAAGCCAAGGAGCAACAAGCAGAAAAGCTCTTGCAAGCCCACAGCTGGGTAGCATAGCTGGCATGGATGTGGAAGCAGCGAGTGGAGGAGCCCCCGTGGTGGAGAGAGCCGGTGCGGAGGTGCTCCTTTATCTACTGCAAGTAACACGGGCTTTGTTTGAACCGCAAAGAGGTGGGTGCAGCAGGTGTAAACCTAATCGGGTAGCACTTTATACTAACCGTCGCCTATAAATGGTAAGTTATTATGTTGTTACATAACAAGTAAAGGTTTATAATAGTTTATTACACATAAATTAATTTTTTGCTATCTTTTTAGAAACGATTTCTAAATAATGTTTATATGTAAAATCAATAAAGATTTGACAATTTAGTAATGCTTTGTCATTAAAATCTTAACTGTTTATAAACATAATTGAATTATATTAGAAATATGTAACATTTGATTATAATCATTTGTTAATGATTAATAACTGGTTTAATATATATATATATATATATATTTTAACATTCATGTTGCCCAGTAAAATATTTTTAATTCTGATCATCAAAAATTAGCTCAAAAAAATGTTGGTGAACAATTGTAATGAGGCTATAACTACTAGCTAACTACCAAATGAACCCTGAACTGGCGAGGAACATGGAGAGCTTATTAATTAGGCTTACTTTGGATAGTAAACTGGTATAACTACACCATACAGCTAATACTTGTGCCTAACATCAATCTAGCCTACCAAACTTCACAAAAATAGATGTTCACCAGAAAAGAGTGACCATCCTTAAACGTCTTTCTGAGACTTTTTGTCTTCTGTGCACAAAGCCCATTTTCTGCTAGACTTTGCACATATGCCAAAGGGTAGGATTTACATTCACTGTAACACTTTCTGGATTGCAAGATAAGAACATCTGAAACTGAAAATCACTATTTTTAATTACTGTAAGATATGATTTCATTGATGTTTTGTAATAAAGGATTTGTTTCTGCTCTGTTGTATACAATTTAATATTAATCACATTAATATTTATTGCTGCACTACATACTGTTTATTAACCATTTTCAAACCATTACAGACATTGGTTACAACTTTATAATAACCTTCCAGATAGATTTTATAGATGGTTTATAAACTATGTGTAGCAGTGCTGTATCTGCATCTCCCCTCTGTGCCTTGGTATGACACCGAACTTTGGCGATGGTCCCTTAGCCTCCCTTCACCTGTACTTGTGATTGGCCGACCGCAAGCCACCGTATAAGACCGGAAGACTATGCAGATGCTCTCTGCTTTTGCTGAAAGGAGTAAACTAGCCAGCGACTTTGGTTTTGGCGTTTTTATCGCTGCTTGTGCCTCGGAGGGGATTTGTCTCGCCACTGGCTGCACGGTAGGTTGGTTACTCCTTTTACTTGCGTTTTTCATCATTAACGGTGTCTGGGTTCTTATGCGTTGTTCTTGTTTCAGCCCTGGCTGATTGTTTGCCAACTGTCTAGCAGTACGGCTCTATCTTCTCCTTCCGACGTGCCCACTAATCTCTTTTCAGGTGAGTCTGACATTGCTCAAGTGTGTGTGCGTGCGTTAGCGTTAAGGAGAGCGGCATTGTTTATTTTACTGTTCACTTGCAGCATAAATTGCAAGGCGACTCGCCCACTGGGGGCCTCCTTGACTGCGTTGCCGCTCGTGACAACTGTTTGGCTACTCGGTAGGCTCTTGTTCGTTTCTCCTTCTTGTTCTCTTAGCCATGCGTGGCATATAATTAAAAGTATTTATTGTGATTCCTCCCCCCACAGAGCTGGGTGGTGTCCGACCGTGGCCACCGGGGTTGCCGTTTTGTCCTCCTCTTCTCCGTGTTCCTGTCTGGGGGCTGGGACTTGCCCCGCACCATGTATGTATTTCACTGCCTGCTCAGATGCTTCGCTGCTTGGCTTTGAGTGTTGGTCGCTTGGCTGCTGGGGCAGGTGCATGACGCTGCTTGTTTGCTGCTTGCGGCGGTGCTGCATGTGCATCTGTTTTCTCTGTGTTCGTGTTTAATTTGGTTTTGGTTGTCCTTTTATTTTGCTTTGTCTGCATGTTTCTGGTGATTGTGGTTTCGTAACCTGCTTAATTGTGGGGGATTTCCATATAGTGAAATCTGGTGCGCTGTAATTTTGCTTTTGGGTTTGCTGTGTATTTTCTTTAATTGTTGTGACCTTACTTCGTTGTTGTGACTTTATTTTCAATCTTGGTTTGCAGTGTTTTTCTATAACCTATTTTATTTTCAGCGCAACTGGTTACTAGTTGGAATCGCCTCCACTAGGGTGGAGCGCCACCATAAGCCAGAGGTGTGTGTGTGTGTGTGTGTGTGTGTGTATTGGGGGAACATCCTTATGCCGGTATTTTAAGATTTCAATGTTCAATGAAAGAAATAAAATATTGTATGTATTGATACCCACGTCTCGGTTCTTCTGTACCCGTCCACCTAGGGGGTATCTTGGGTTCGATTAAGGGGGGATAGGTTGCTAAATTGGTGTACCTATCTTTCGGCACTATTACAAACTGGCGCTGCGAGCAGGGCGGTCAAAAAGAATCAGAGACGTGTGGTTCTGGGTTGTGTTTTTGGTTATTAGTGGATGATTGTGTTGTATAAGTGTTATTTGTTGTCTTGTTTTCTTTTCCTGATTTTTTTTTTTGAGGACAAAACGGCAACGTCTGTTCCCCGGTCCATTACCATCCAGCTGGTTCGTGGCCCTTGGTCTCCCGACCCGACCTCCATTATGGATGATTCTGATACTATGCAGGAACTTCGGGAATTGATTGCGCAGTTAAGGGCTGAGAATGAGAAACTGCGACAGGAGCATGCTGTTGTTAGGCTGTCAGGTGCTACGTCGGCCGACGCTTCTTCGGGGTCTTCAGACGCGCCGTCAATTGCAAATGATGTTGCAGTGCCACAGTCGGGCAATGATGTTGCTCCACTTACAGAACGTCTTGTTTTTGTGCCACGCGACAGAAAATGTCCACAGTTCAGTGGGAGGTCTGGTATAAACATTGAAGAATGGGTTGAAGAGGCCCAGGCATGTATGCGTGCGCGGCACTTAGCACGCTCAGACCAAGCATTCTTTCTTTATGACCATCTAGTGGGGGAAGCAAGAGAAGAGATTAAATTTCGGCCTAGTGAGGAGCGCAAGGACCCCGACAAAATAATTTCTATCTTGAAGGAGCTGTATGGTTGCTCTCAATCTTATGTTGCTCTGCAAGAGGGTTTTTTCTCCAGAAAGCAGCGGGATGGGGAGACCCTGCAAGAGTTTTCTTTGGCCTTGCTAAGCCTAATGGATAGGGTGAAGCAGTCTGCTCCACATTCCGTGCCTAATTCTGATGTTCTCCTGCGCGATCAATTCACAGAGCACGTTTTAGATGGCGGCCTTCGCCGCGAACTGAAGCAGTTGGTACGAAGGCAGCCACAGGTTACTTTGTTAGAGGTGCGTGCGGAGGCAATTAGGTGGGAACGGGAGGCATGCCGGGTGCTTCTAGGGCTCGTAGTTACTCACTGCCATCCGCCCAGGGCATACAGTATGCCGTTCACGGAGGGTCTCAGCTTCTGAGAAGCGGTCAACCACACAGCACCGAGCTAAGTGAACTGAAGGAGATTCTTAAACGGCAACAGGACCAATTAAACCAGCTGACACAAAGTGTTGCTTCATTGCAGGCTCCTCGTTCATTCCCTCGTTCTTCACGGCAGCCAGTGATCTGCCGTAGGTGTCAGCGTCCCGGACATTATGCCCGTGAGTGTGATGGTGAGCGGGTGCAACCACAGGCCCAGGCCGCCATGCCCCCCACTGACCGCCCCTCAGGTGGTAATCAACCTCAACGGCCTACGTCGGCGGAAAACTTCTACCCACCAAGATGCTGATCACAGCTTGGTTGGGGACCTGATTGGCTCACGAGAGTTGATTGATCGGCCAAGTACGGCAAGTCTGTTGGCATCTTGTCCTCACCTTGATGTTTCTATCGGAGGTGTACAGGTGCCCTGCCTTATTGATACTGGATCTATGGTATCCACGGTGACCGAAACTTTCTTTCAAAAGCACTTTGCACCTAACGGGCCTACTAGTTTGAAATCATGCAACTGGCTCCAGCTTCGTGCCGCCAATGGGTTGGCCATCCCCTATATTGGATACATGGAGTTGGATGTCCAGCTTTGTGGTAAAACGATACCAGCATGTGGCGTCTTGGTAGTCAAGGATCCCCCAGATGCCCCTAACAAGGTGCCAGGGGTGCTAGGAATGAATGTCCTAAGTAAGTGTTACCATGAGCTGTTCGGCCAGCACGGGTCAGCTCTTCTTAAAGACCCATCAGTGTCCAAGGCTTCAGCACCTCTCTTCAAGCGTTCCAGCATTGCCACCAGGCTGATGTTCAGCGCTCGGCCAGTGCAGTAGGCGGGCGAAGGTCAGAGGCCGAAGGGCTTACCGCGTGCCAGGGGGTTTATGAAACTGGTTCCAGCAACCTGCTCCGCCCACTACGCTAGCGGTATTGTATTGTTTGAGCCCCTAGAGTCTGGTCTGCCTTCAGGGTTGCTGGCATCCCCTGCCCTGGTACGGGTCAACAATGGCACGGCGTGTATTCCAGTTGTTAATGTTGGTACCACTGACATTCTTTGTATCCCCGCATAGCCTTAGGCACACTACAGGTGTTCATGTGGTCAGTTTGCCTGCAGGTGTGTCGGAGGTTCCTTCCGTCACAGCTACGGTTGCCTCTCACACTGACTTGGTGACACCCACTATCCAGGAGCAAATAACCCAGCTGGACTTATCCGATTCTCTGTCCAGCTCCGAACAGACACAAGTCCGCGCCTTGTTAGGGCAGTTTGACACTGTGTTCTCTGCCCATGATGGTGATTTGGGCTGCACCAATCTTCTCTCTCATGACATCCCGCTTTTGGACGATGTGCCAGTGCGCCAGAGGTACCGTCGGATACCTCCCTCCGATTATGACATGGTGAAGGCACACATAAATCAATTACTTGACTCTCAGATAATCCGTGAGAGCTGTAGTCCCTATGCTTCACCAATTGTGTTGGTGAAGAAAAAGGACGGTACATTGCGTTGTGTGTTGATTATCGCCAACTGAATGCTAAAACCCGGAAGGATGCATTCCCACTTCCACGCATCGAAGAGTCGCTGGACGCTTTGACTGGGCTCGTTGGTTTTCCACTTTGGACTTAGCGAGTGGATACAACCAAGTTCCAGTCACTGAACGGGATAAGGCTAAGACCGCCTTTTGCACCCCATTTGGTTTATTCGAGTGGAACCGAATGCCATTTGGGCTCTGCAACGCTCCTTCTACATTTCAGCGCCTCATGCAGCGTCTCTTTGGTGACCAGCAGTGTCAGTCGCTGCTTTTATATCTGGATGATATTATAGTGTATTCATCCACGGTCGCCCAACACCTGGAACGGTTGGGCTAGTGCTCGGTCGGCTGCAGAGGGAAGGCCTGAAGGCGAAACTTAGCAAGTGCGCCTTCTTTCAAACCGAGGTGAGCTACCTAGGCCATATTGTGTCTGACAAGGGGTTGCTACAGACCCTGGCAAGATTGTAGCAGTAGCGGAGTGGCACGTGCCCAATACTGTGGCTGAATTGCGGTCATTCCTGGGGTTTGCTAGCTATTACCGGCGGTTTGTGGAGGGGTTTGCCAAATTGGCAGCCCCTCTGCATAAGCTGGTTGCTGAGCAAACCGCTAGCAAGGGCAGACCAGCTAAAACTTTGGCTGGATTTGGACAGAGGCTTGCCAGGCAAGTTTTGTTGGCTTAAAAGCGAAACTCACCACAGCACCGGTATTGGCTTACGCAGATTTCACCTTACCTTTTGTCCTGGAAGTGGATGCCAGTCATGGGGACTGGGGGCTGTCCTTTCACAGGAACAAGAGGGGAAAGTGAGACCAATTGCCTATGCCAGTCGCAGCCTACGGCCTACTGAGCGAAATATGACAAATTATAGTTCAATGAAATTGGAATTCTTGGCGCTCAAGTGGGCCGTGACTGAAAAATTCAGGAATATTTGTGGGAAATAAGTGTGTGGTGTTTACAGACAACGACCCCCTTAGCCACTTGTCATCTGCCAAACTGGGAGCCACAGAACAGCGTTGGGCATCACAGCTGGCATCCTTTGACCTTTCATTGCGTTATCGGTCAGGGCGAAGCAATGCCAATGCAGATGCCCTCTCGCGACAAGACCCAGCGGACATTGGACTGCAAAGTCTGCTTCCGGGCACTGCTGTGACTCAGTCTCTACAGCAGGCTTTTGTAGCCGGGCCCACACTGTGGTCGAGTCAGGCCCTCATCTCAGTCCTCCCCAACCATACCCCCGCCGAGTTGGGCAGCTTGCAGCTAGCTGACCCGATTCTGGGAAAGGCCTTACTCTTTTGGAAACGGAAGAGGCGGCCTGGACCACAGGAACGCAAACAACTGGGCAAACAGGTCTTGATCCTGATTGGCCAGTGGGATCGGCTAGTTGAACGAGAAGGGGTGTTGTACAGGCGGATATGCCGCCGGGATGGGGGGAGGAGGTGCTGCAATTAGTATTGCCTACCTGCTTGCAGCAAGAAGCGTTGACGCAAGTACATCAAGGACATGGACATCAAGGCATTGAACGCACCACAGAGCTTCTTCGCCTACGCTGCTATTGGCCTGGCATGACTACAGATGTGGTGCGGTGGTGCCAGGAATGTGAACGATGCCAGTTAGCCAAGGATACGAGGCCAGTTGCGCCCAGTTTTATGGGGCACCTATTGGCTGCCCGTCCGAATGAGATTCTGGCACTGGACTTCACATTGCTTGAACCATCTGCGTCGGGTCACGAAAATGTCCTGGTGTTAACTGATGTGTTCAGCAAGTATACTCTGGCGGTACCCACTAGGGATCAGCGTGCGGCCACTGTGGCAAAGATACTCGTGGAAGAATGGTTCTGTAAGTTTGGAGTACCTGTCCGCATCCATTCAGACCAGGGGCGGTGCTTTGAGTCTTTGCTTCTCCAGCAGCTGTGCAACTTTTATGGGGTGCAGAAGTCCCGCACAACACCTTATCACCCGGCCGGTAACGGCCAGTGCGAACGATTCAATCGGACGCTTCATAACCTTCTACGCACTCTGCCCGTGTCCAGGAAGAGGGACTGGGTCGCATGTCTGCCTCAGCTCCTATTCTGTTATAATAGTACACCTCACCAGACGACTGGGGAGTCACCACACTTCCTCATGTTCGGCCAGGAACCACGTCTTCCAATAGACTTCCTGTTGGGTCGAACCCCAGAACCGGTTGCTGGAGAGATTCACGATTGGGTCTGCGAGCACCAAAACCGACTCCGGGTGGTTGGGGAACGGGTCCGAGAACGATTACAACTAGCAGCTGATCACCGAAAGGCACATCACGATGCCAATGCCAATGATGCACCACTGGAGGAGGGCCAGCGGGTCTATGTACGAGATCAAACCGTAAGAGGCCGCCATAAGATCCATGATCTCTGGTGTCCTGTGGTGTATCGGGTCATCAAGGCACCCTTGCCGGGAGGTTCGGTGTACACCATTGCACCAGAGGACCAGCCCCAACAGGTTAAACACGTACATCGCAACATGCTGAGGGCATATATGGGGAGGGCGCCCACAGACCATGTTCGGTCAGAGGTCTCGCAGAGTTTGTGTAACTCTCCTGAAGAGGAGAACTCTGAGGACCTGTTTGTTGCGGTCTCTGAATCCTCTCGGTCCACTGGTTGGACGCCGTCAGATTCCAACTCAGCAGTGCATGAGGACGGCACCCCGGGCATGTCTGGCACCGATGTGATAGACAGCTTGGTAGTGCTACCGCCTCCCAGTCTCACAGTCTCACAGAATGGGGGTCAGCGGCGGACAACCCGTGCTACAGCAGGAAAGCATTCGAACCCCCACCGTCTGCCACGAACTGCCAACAGCCCCCCAACTGAAGATGGCAACCAAGACTCGTAGTGGGTGATGTGAAGTTCTTTTCTTGAGTCGTCGGGACGACGACACAAAAGGGGGGGATAGATTGTAGCAGTGCTGTATCTGCATCTCCCCTCTGTGCCTTGGTATGACACCGAACTTTGGCAACGGTCCCTTAGCCTCCCTTCACCTGTACTTGTGATTGGCCGACCGCAAGCCACCGTATAAGACCGGAAGACTATGCAGATGCTCTCTGCTTTTGCTGAAAGGAGTAAACTAGCCAGCGACTTTGGTTTTGGCGTTTTTATCGCTGCTTGTGCCTCGGAGGGGATTTGTCTCGCCACTGGCTGCACGGTAGGTTGGTTACTCCTTTTACTTGCGTTTTTCATCATTAACGGTGTCTGGGTTCTTATGCGTTGTTCTTGTTTCAGCCCTGGCTGATTGTTTGCCAACTGTCTAGCAGTACGGCTCTATCTTCTCCTTCCGACGTGCCCACTAATCTCTTTTCAGGTGAGTCTGACATTGCTCAAGTGTGTGTGCGTGCGTTAGCGTTAAGGGGAGCGGCATTGTTTATTTTACTGTTCACTTGCAGCATAAATTGCAAGGCGACTCGCCCACTGGGGGCCTCCTTGACTGCGTTGCCGCTCGTGACAACTGTTTGGCTACTCGGTAGGCTCTTGTTCGTTTCTCCTTCTTGTTCTCTTAGCCATGCGTGGCATATAATTAAAAGTATTTATTGTGATTCCTCCCCCCACAGAGCTGGGTGGTGTCCGACCGTGGCCACCGGGGTTGCCGTTTTGTCCTCCTCTTCTCCGTGTTCCTGTCTGGGGGCTGGGACTTGCCCCGCACCATGTATGTATTTCACTGCCTGCTCAGATGCTTCGCTGCTTGGCTTTGAGTGTTGGTCGCTTGGCTGCTGGGGCAGGTGCATGACGCTGCTTGTTTGCTGCTTGCGGCGGTGCTGCATGTGCATCTGTTTTCTCTGTGTTCGTGTTTAATTTGGTTTTGGTTGTCCTTTTATTTTGCTTTGTCTGCATGTTTCTGGTGATTGTGGTTTCGTAACCTGCTTAATTGTGGGGGATTTCCATATAGTGAAATCTGGTGCGCTGTAATTTTGCTTTTGGGTTTGCTGTGTATTTTCTTTAATTGTTGTGACCTTACTTCGTTGTTGTGACTTTATTTTCAATCTTGGTTTGCAGTGTTTTTCTATAACCTATTTTATTTTCAGCGCAACTGGTTACTAGTTGGAATCGCCTCCACTAGGGTGGAGCGCCACCATAAGCCAGAGGTGTGTGTGTGTGTGTGTGTGTGTGTGTGTGTGTGTGTGTGTATTGGGGGAACATCCTTATGCCGGTATTTTAAGATTTCAATGTTCAATGAAAGAAATAAAATATTGTATGTATTGATACCCACGTCTCGGTTCTTCTGTACCCGTCCACCTAGGGGGTATCTTGGGTTCGATTAAGGGGGATAGGTTGCTAAATTGGTGTACCTATCTTTCGGCACTATTACAAAGAGTTAAAATTTTCAAACTAAATTGAAAGGGTTTTGAGTCAAAAGAATGGAAAAGACTAGGCGATATAGTCAACGTGTTAAAAAAATAATCACTTACTTCCAATTTCAAGTCTTGTGCCGCTTCCAAAAGTGTACCACAGTGATAGAAACTCTATAAGCGGCCGAACAAAAATCTACATCCAAGCGCACACAACTACATTTCACGTTTTTCTAAACCGTTCTGTTCGACAGCAACGCTGCACGTACAACAGCTGCTGTACAAGTGTTCAATAGGTCGACATTAAACCGCTATATGTAGGCCTATCTTACTTACTAATTTACTGATTAATCCTAACCTTTTTTTGAAGCGTGTGACGACTATGCTTAAAAGCAAGAACAAAGCAGTGTAACACCGAGAATACATAGTCTATTACCTGGTAAAATAATAACCGACTGTAATATTGGTAGCCTGTTTTTGTTTAAGATGGCCTAATTAGTAGTCTAATTTTAAAATTGTAGGCCTGTTACTTACGGTTTTACATTCTAAAAGACGTATTGCGAGCAGTTTCATTTCAGCAATAAGAGAAGAAAAGCCTAAAAGCACAGCATAAAATAAGTTCTACTTACTTCCAATTGCAAGCCTTGTGCCGCTACCAAAAGTCAACCACAGTGATACAAATTAATTCAGAGGCTGTACAAAAACCTCCTCCCTCCTCAGTAACGTGTCTACATTTACGGAGCGCATTGATCCATGTACCGTGCGTAATGAATAGTTTGAAACGTTTTTGAAAACAATATAAAATATGTAGGCCTATTTGATGCAACAAAAGACAGAAAGTTTTCTACGATATATTTTTTTCACAAATACGACTACTCTGACCTGATCCATAAAGGCACGGTCAAAAATGAATTAGATTTCAGCACAGTGGACAGCGACTAGCAGACGCGGGCAATGACATGGAGTGAGACAGGTGACAGGTCTGTGGATGAAACAAACCAAGGAATACCCTTGGGCTATTTTATCATCATTTACAAGGAATTCCAGGATTCCAGGATGCTACTATTGGGAGCCCTGACATGACTGGTGGACCACAAGGCACCATAAAATCGCAAACAAATGATCAACTCGATTTCACAAT
Organism: Tenualosa ilisha; assembly: GCA_015244755.2. Taxonomy (NCBI): domain Eukaryota; kingdom Metazoa; phylum Chordata; class Actinopteri; order Clupeiformes; family Clupeidae; genus Tenualosa; species Tenualosa ilisha. The sequence goes on along the minus strand of PYXC01002788.1, from coordinate 43,890 downwards.
AGTGTGAAGCACCTCCAACACCAACACAACCACCAAAAATGTTTGGGTAATGAAGTTTGTTCCAACTGTGTCATGTAATAGCTTCCATACAATATAAATAACACGTTCAATGTATGCCCATAACTATTAACAGTCAGTATTTACATGACAATACGTTGGATTAGCATGAACTCTATGTTTCAGCTCTCAGCATATTTAGAGATCCTGAAACCTTAATCATGTCAATGCACCATTGTTTCCAAGGTATGCATCTGCTCTGCTTGTTCTGAACAACGATTTCCTGAAAGCAGTCCTTCATGATTGTCAATCAGGCACTCCATCTCAGTTCAGTGGCAATGGATCTACAACTGATTTCAGTTTGACCATCAGTCAGAGGTCCAGGCTGAAGATGCAGGAAATTATTACTGTCAAAATGTCCACAGTGATCCCATGTTCACACAGTGATACAGAGCCTTACAAAAATCTCCCTCTGTGAGAACATACATGACTATACTGCTGCTGTCTTAATACACACATTCATAGAGTTGGATTTCTATCAATAGTAAACGTAGATTACAGTCATTACTCTTCATCTGTAATTCCTCGTTGGTGGAATGATTTTAGAGGCCAGGTTGAAGATGCAGGATATTCATATGGTAGTACTGTTGCATTTTATTTACAGGATCCAGGTCAGTACACTGTAACTCAGACTCCAGTGGTGAAAGCTGTATCTGTGGGGAACACGGCCATCCTGAGCTGTGAAGTCAGTAGTGCTGTGTGCATGGATATTGCCTATCAACACCACTTTCACTGGTTACATCAGGCATGTGGAGAGTCTCCTAAACTCCTAATTTATTTAGCTATCAGTCTTTAATCAGGCACTCCATCTTGCATTCACTCCACTTCCACTGCTGTGTGCCCTTCATTTCACTAGTAAGATGAGTAGCCTACTTCAAGGAGAGAGTTCACACGATGACACACATGACTGATTTGTCAATGACTGGGTGCAATGGTGATGGTGCCGCATGATGGCAGCCTGATACTGCAGCTCCCACTCTTGTTTCCACGCATTTTCAACTTTCTTTTCACCTCTTGAATTACCTGTTACTTTTTGTTTGGTTACTAGTTATTCTCAATACTTTGGAAACTTTGAACATTTTCACTGAACTTTTCCATTCAAATAATTCACTGCGACTGCTCTGTTTGCCTGCGAGATGAAGCTCTAGCTTCACTAAGCACCTCCATCTGCGGAGCTGCTGCATCTTCTTTTGCTCACAGTTTTTTGCTATATGTGACAAATAAACTCCTTGAGCCTTGATTGAGTTTTTCAAGTGTATAGTGCATATGGGACCTTTTTACCTGTCCCATTCCAAGCAGCCAAGCAGGTGTTGCAAAACCTCTAACCCTCTCCCCAATGTCCTTCATTTCTAAGTCTAAGCCCACATTGGCTCTATCTTTATGTCAGCAGCCATCACTCTGACATGATCTCCACTGTAGGTATTCCCAGGTCCATGGATAGCTACCAGTTTAAGCAAGCTTATTCTCCGTGTTCTGGCCTCAATAGGTACCATTCCAATAGACCTACTACTGAATCTACATTTGTTTGTTCCACACCACCATTTGCATAGAGGAGATCATTTGCATCAGTGATAGAGTTCAGTGCATTCAGGGGAGTTATATAGTACAGCAAGTTCCCAGACAACTTGGTGAAGTCATTCCTGATAATGTGTTCCAAAAGAAGTATGCTGTCTAAAGTAATATTTTTGTGGACAATTGTCTGCATTCCTGGTAAGATGCATTACTATGATTTTGGAGGACACAGGCTACTAGTAACCTTGCAAATGTAGATATGCTTTATTTTCTTTTTTCTTTTCTTTTCAGAATGCAGGGGTCAGTACACTGTGACTCAGACTCCATCAGTATTACCTGCTGTTCCTGGACAAACTGTCACTCTGAACTGTAAAGTCAGCAGTAATGTCTATAGCAACAACTTTCTGCACTGGTACCATCAGGTATCTGGAGAGCCTAAACTCCTGATGACTTATGTTAACAGTCGTGAGTCTGGCACTCCATCTCGATTCAGTGGCAGTGGATCTGGAACTGATTTCACTCTGACTATCAGTGGAGTCCAGGCTGAAGATGCAGGAGATTATTACTGTCAGAGTTACCACAGTGGTAATGTGTTCACACAGTGACACAGAGCCGTACAAAAACCTCCCTCAGTGAGAACACACATGACTGCACCTCTGTAGCTGAAACTTTCAGCAGGTGTGAGGAGCTTGTTTTCTGTCTTCAACATCTCTCTAGCATTTACAATGGCATGAAAATAATGTCATTTTTAAGTTCACTTTAATTAAAACTTTATTTATTTAAAAAAACACACTAACATTAAGTACAATTTACGTAACTTTACATACACATTAAATGATTTTATATAAACATTTCAAATCAATACTTGTTGAAATAAACATTCTGTGTCCACTGAAGTAGCACAGAAATCTCTGAGTCAGAGTAGCCATAACAGGTCTGCTGCTGTTCAAGCCAACTGCACATCCTGGCTTGATCAAATGCATATTCCCTTAAATTTGGTATGTATGATTATGTAGTAAAAACATTATCCAGTGTATTCTGTCATATAGTGCCATTAATTTTATTTATAGCCAAAAATCAAAAACATCTCGTCCATACCGAGATTATTGCACAGAAATAACTGAATGTAGGTATGATTTTTTTATGACATATTTTCAGTGTGATTAACATAGACACCAAACATATTGTAAAAATAGCTTAACAGCTACTTGATTAGTAAAATCTTAATCAGACAGAAGTTGATAGGAAATAAAATAACCTGATGTAAATATACCAAACAAACTACATGGCTGCTGGATCATGTCAAACTCACCTTACTGTATAGTACTGTAACGTCAGGACACTATTACAGGGAGTCTTGATAATAGCAGTGGATGTGTATTCTCATAAAGCCCCATAAAACTCTGGGAAATGAAGTTATCTCCAACAGCGTCATGGTTCTACCAACTCACTCATCATTAATAACATGGTCATGTGGGCCCATTCTCTTAGTTGTTATTCATCAGTATTTGCATGAGAAAACTTTGCATTTACACTATGGAGCTCTATGTTTCAGTGCTCAGGATGATATTTATAGATCCCCAAACTTCAAGTCTGCAGCTCATCACTCAGAGAAATTGTCTTATTTTGTAGCAATGACTTCAATCACCGTAATCTTGACAATGCTCCTCTGTTTGCAGGGTATTCATCATATCCTCTCGAGGATATTTTCTCAAGTACTGATTTTCATGATTCTTTCAGATGAGAAAAATATTTTATCTAGCATGTCAATGTCATAAGATGAATAACCAATCTTGTACTGATTTCACAGGATCCAGAGGTCAGTACACTGTGACTCAGACTCCAGTGGTGAAAGCTGTGTCTGTGGGGGACACGGCCATCCTGAGCTGTAAAGTCAGTAGTGCTGTGTACTGGCATAGTTCTACTGGACACTACCTACACTGGTACCTTCAGGTGTCTGGAGAGCCTCCTAAACTCCTCATTTATGGAGCTAGCAGTCGTCAGTCTGGCACTCCATCTCGATTCAGTGGCAGTGGATCTGGAACTGATTTCACTCTGACTATCAGTAGAGTCCAGGCTGAAGATGCAGGAGATTATTACTGTCAGAGTTACCACAGTGCTTATGTGTTCACACAGTGATACAGAGCCGTACAAAAACCTCCGTCAGTGAAAACACACATGACCGCATTGCTGCAGCTGTGAGTCTCTGCAGATGCTTCGGAGTTCATCATAGTGCAGCGAGGGAGCGTGACACTTATCTTTTGCAAAGTCCTAAATACACACATTTATAGTGTTGGATGTCCATTAACAGTGGATTGATTACGCTGTACACATTGAAGATGCAGCAGATTAGTGGCCTACTGTAAGGAGAGAGTTCACACAGTGACACACATGACTGATTTGCCAATGACTGGGTGCAATGGTGATGGTGCCACACAATGGCAGCCTGATATCGCAGCTCCCACTGTTGTTTCCACCCATTTTCACATTTCTTTTCACCTTTTGTTGTGCTGGATCATTCCTTTGAATCATCTGTTACTTTTTGTTTGGTTATTAGTCATTCTCAACAATTTGGAAACTGGCCATTTTCGCTGAGCTTTTCTATTCAAATAATGCACTGCGACAGATCTGTTTGCATTTACAATTACACATTTAGCAGACGCTTTTATCCAAAGCAACTTACATTTGTCAGCTATCAATTACTTCAGGGCCAGTCTCCCTAAGTGCCTTGCTTAAGGGCAGCCAGGATTCAAACCCACAATTTTCCAGTCTACTTGCATGCTAGCCAGGTTCCTTAACCACTGTGCCACCACCGCAGTCTTTGCCTGTGAGATGAAGCTCTAGCTTCGTCTGTCTTAATAAAGGGGACAGTAAGACGTGGAAGAGCGGCGTAGAGGATCGTTCACCCATGGCTCAGGTGGGTCCATGTGCCTGCAGAGGGCTAATTTCAGCTGGCCAGGTTCAGTGGAAAACGGCCCTGCCAACCGATCGTTTTGGCTGTGTGGTGGTTTCTATTCTCACATGGGTGGACCAACTGATGCCATCTTCATAACCACTTTGGCTGAAGACAAGCCTATCCCATATGCATGTCCTCTGTCCTGACTTCAAAGTAGCCACGGTCTCTAGAAGGTGCTGGATACAAACTGACTCACCACATTTGTAGGCTACATGGATCCTCATCCCATATGGACTAATTTATTTGCTTTTGGTTTTGCTGTATCTTTCTTTATCTCTTTTATTGAACTAATACTCTAATTTATGCAATTTCACCACATGCCTTACATTAGTATTTCAATGTATGTGAGAAATAAACTCCTTGATCTTTGATTGAGTTTTTAAGTGTATAGTGCATAAGTCTAGGGGACCTTTCACATATATGCACAGGCCAGGGCAGTTCAAAAAAATCTGTGAAAGTTTCTGTCGCCGTCAATCTGTCACTCACCCCACTTCTACTGGTATGACATTTAAACCCTTTATACCTGTTCCATACCAAGCAGTCCTGTGTTAGAAAACCTCCAACCTTCTCCCCATTGCCCTTAATTTCACTAGTAATTCTAAGCCCACATTGGCTTTATCTTTATGTCAGCAGCCGTGACTCACACATGGCTGCTGACACACATCTCCACTGTAGGTATGCCCAGGACCATGGACAGCTACCAAGTTAAGCAAACTTATTCTCATTGCACAGGCCTCAATAGGTACCATTCCAGTTGGCCAAATACAGAATCTATGTTTGTTTGTTAATTTGCATTAATGATAGAGTTCAGTGCATTCAGGGGATTTTTATAATGCAGCAAGCTCCCAGACAGCTTAGTAAAGTCATTCCTGATAATGGGTTCCAAAATTAGTGTGTTGTCTAAAGTAACATTGTTATGGATAGTTGTCTGCATTCATAGTAAGATGCATTGCTATGATTTTGGAGGACATCGACTACTAACCTTGTAATTTTAGATATGCTTTATTTTCTTGTTTTTTTTCCCCTCCTTTTTCTCAGTGTGACGCAGGGCAATACAAAACACTCCCTCAATGAGTACACACATGACTGCACTACTGCAGCTGAGAATTTCAGCAGGAGTGAGGGGGCTGTATACATTAATTTAGAAGATTATACATGTCTTCTGTCTTCAACATCTTTTTGCCGAACCTTTAATAATGTCAGGATAAATATACGCAGATAACATTTTCCCCACAAGTTCATTCCAATAATTTTTGTACCTATTCTTCAGAAGGAAAAAACACTACAGTGCCATTAAATACTATGTAGGGATTTTATTCTGATACAGGAATATTTGAAATCATTACTTATTGAAGTAATCATTCCTCATCTCCACTCTGGGATGAGAAACAGTCGCTGGTAACAGACAAGCGTGGATCACAGACAATTCCACTGAATTGAAAAAACATCCAGAATAAACCTCAAAACTCATCATTTACTTCGGCAGTAGGTCTTAATCGGCACGTAAATTAATTTAGAATATTATACGTCTTCTGTCTTCAACATCTTTTTGCCGAACCTTTACTAATGGCAGGATAAATGTACTTATATAACATTGTACCTATTCTTCACAAGGATGCTGGATGATGTCAAACTCACAATACCCAGAATATACCTCACAACTCATTATTTACTTCGGCAGTACGTCTTAATCGGCACGTAGATTCCCTGATTATCCTTCCATTATCAGTGACTTTCAGACGACAAGAGCTTTTAGTACTGCAGGAGAGACCTCACACTGGGGCTGGGGCAAACAGAGGCTGCACAGAAACCTCCATGACTCAGAATACAAATAACATCTCTTCTGCTGTGCATGTTGCAAGTACTCACTTGATAAAATCATTATTCCCTTAATCAATATGGTATACATAAATCTGTCATTGAAACATCAACCAGAAAACCTGCTTATCTATATTGAGATGTCATTTGTCATTTCACAATGAAGACTGTACAAAGATAACACAATGTCAACATAAGTTAATTATGATACAATTTGTTCTATCATTAATGTAGACACCAAACATGTCTTACAAGAGCAGCTGAACACATACTTAAATCATAAAATCAAAACCTAACTTATTAAGACATGCTTTGAAGAGAAAGAAAATAAAATGACACAGTTGTTTCAAAACAGAAACAACCTGAATGGTTGCTGGATGATGTAAAACTCATAATTCTGTAGGATTATTCCAGGGTGCTACTAAATTCAGGAAGTCTTGACACTGGTGGATGCGTATTCCCACAAATTACCATAAAACTCACTCAAGTGATAGACTTGATTTCACTCTACAGTTGTACCTTAGTTGCCACCAAATAGCTCCACAGCAGCAACAAAACATTGCTGTTGGAGTTGGAGTTTCTCACAAAACATTGTTGGAGTCTTAGCAGCTCACTCATCATTAATAATATGTTCAGTTGCTGTTAGTCAGGATTTGCATGAGAATGAAAACTTTGCATTGGCAGCATGGACTCTATGCTTCAGTGCTCAGGATGATAGGATGATATTTATAGGTCCACAAACTTAAACACCGCGTGGATGAGATAGATTCTAGTATTTAATTACATTGATCTTGACCCTGCTCTCCTGTTTACAAGGTATGTTTTAACTCTTCTTGATCTTTACAGCAATGTTGTCCTGAGAGCAGGTTTACTGATATTTCATTAAGATAAATATTTTCAGGCATGTAAAGACTAATCAAATTTATATTGTATTCACAGGACCCAGAGGTCAGTACTTAGTGACTCAGACCCCTGTGGTGAAAGCTCTATCTGTGGGGGACATGGCAATCCTGAGCTGTAAAGTCGGTAGTGCTGTGTATAGGTACCGTGATGGAGATCAAGGACTTTTTTGGTATCATCAGAAGCCTGGAGAAGCTCCTAAGCTCCTGATTAGGTATGTAAGCAAACGTGATAGTGGAATTCCATCAAGATTTCAAGGGATTGGATCTCAAATGGACTTCACTCTGACCATCACTGGAGTTCAGACTGAAGATGCAGGATATTACCACTGCAAAAGTCTCCATAACCCCAACAGTGTGTGGGTGTTCACACAGTGATACAGACCCTTACAAAAACCTCCATCTGGTGACTACACTAGATGGTCACTGTTCCAGTCACACACAGTATCTAGGGACTGATGTCTAGGGACACTTGCGTAAAGCGAGTGGATTAATTACGCTGGATCAAATGTAGCTGGACCTCCTTAAGCAGACTTATGGCTTTAAAAGTTGGCATGTGTCAGCCAACAAAAATAAAACCACAAGATACCGTCAATGTAAGGCTTGTCTTTCTGTCAGAGAAATATAAACTACACATAAATGTGTAGATTCTGCACATTTTTCAGTTCAGTCAAAAGGCATTTCTCACATGTTAGGTGGAGAGAACCCTCTCGGACAACCATCTTCTGCGGGTCTTTCAGAACAGGTTTCTTGTAGTAACAGACATGCATAGGAGAAGTGAAGAGCAAGTGAGTAGTAGGCCCTTGTGTGCAGTTGTGCTGTGCAGCTCTTGATACCATTGTCAAACAAGGATTTAATTTTTGTTTTTGTCTACCTGAAACAGATCAGAACAAGTGAGGAAAGTACACCCTCTTCCCCCTTAAACACTGTTCTTAAGCCAGCGCCCGAGATGGTCCCTCCAGGGTCCATATGGATTTGTTTCATGGGAGCTGCTGGCACCAACGGAAACACTGTGACATCTGAGTGTCAAGCAAGAATTCCATACCAGCAAGACATTGTGCAGATTTTCCCTGGACCATCAGCCCACAGCTCAAGACCTTGCCCAGTTATCATCTTGTTTCCTAAGGTGCCATCTCCTCACAGGGCGGACTGCACTGCCTTTCCTCCGCTGCACTCAACACAACCTCAACCTGGCTCTCACCTTTTTGTGTATCCACAAGCACATGGAAGCTTGAGCCCAACTTATAATGTACCAACACAGCCAAAACCATGTGCTGCTACTGAGATATGATGACTATTTCTTTTTTTTTCAGAGAGACTGCACATTAAGTTGGATTGTGATCAGGTGGTAAAACTAACTAATTATTGAAATCAAGTCCTTACCATTCCAGAATGATTTGTTTACTGTATGTATTTTGTATTGAAATTCCTATTTCATAACATCAGGGAACATGGTGTTTGTCAGTGGAGAGAACTCATCACTGTGTATCTCCATGAATTAAATATTACTGGAAAAACTGAATAAAATTGAGAACTCAATCAAAGCCCTGCCCAGCATATATTCAATGCCTTTGAAACACACTTTCAGTGAAAATGGATAATAACCACAGTTCTAGAATGTGTAGGTACGTTGTTGGAGATTGAAGCTATTGTATTTTGTGTTCACTAGAATACAACAAAGACAGAGAGAGGGTGCTGCTCTCCCATCCCAGCTGCTATTTACTCGTTTCCCCATCCTACTCCAACTGCCTCTCCGTGTGGCCTGCAGTCACCCCAGGACTCTGCAGGAAAGTCCCAATTTCGCAAACATGACCCAAACATTGGCCCAAGGACTCTGGAGAAGCAGCATGCAACAGTGGGCTGAGAAGTACCAGCCCCTTTAGCTTCAGGCCTCACAAAAGTAAGTCCACCAAAGCAACCATATACAGCAAATAGAGAGGAGAGTGAAAGGGAGGACAGAGTGACAGATGACTGTCAGCTCAGCACATAAACCGATACAGAGAGTGCGGAGAGCGAGAGTGACAGTAAGGATACTAGCAGTGATGAGGAAGATGCAGCCATGGACAAACTGCCCTCAAGAGTTACCAACAGCCCAGCTGTTAGCAACCCATCAGAAATCACTGGGGACAAGGAATATGGGCAGCTGAGTCATTTCAGGAACATGGTTCTGACCACTGAAAAGAAACTACAGTTGGTAAAACAACACTTAAAAGATGCACTGGCATCTTACCAAAAAGACAAACAGCAGCTGGAACTCAGGAGGAAAGAATACCAAAAATAAAAGAAATTCATGCTGGCTGACAAAGACAAAAGGTTAAGGAGGAGCTGAAAGTGCAAGAGGATATATTAGAATATGGTCAGAGGAGGACTGAAAAAAAATGTAACAAGAGAGAGCCAACATGAAAGAATGCTTGATTGGGTATAAAAGGAGCTTGACAAAGAGGAAAAGAAGGGAAAACAGGGACAGAAGGTTCTTGAGAAAGAACATCAGAAAAAAGCAAAGGAAAAACAAGTCAAGCAGAGAAAAGAAAGTGAAGAAAAAACTGCAGAAGAGGCTTGCTGAAGAGAGACAAGAGAAAAAGACAGAGATTACAAGAGCTCGTACAGAGGAGAAAATACAGGACAAAGAGAGAAAAATGATTGAAAAATGGCAAAAGGTTGATGAGAAGAGGTTAAAGAGATAGCGTGAATTTGAGGAAAGCATCCGTGAAAATAACAGAAGATGTCCGAAAGAATTTCCAGATATAATAGAATGTGCTACAACATCGAGCAGGCACCAAGACGTCTCCTGCAAGCCATGGTCACCTGTGAGTGTATCTGCCCAATAGAAAAAGAGACAGAATTCAAAATGACAACAGCCCAACATGTGATAAAGCGACGTAGGCAGCAAAGGGGAAAGGAAAGCAGGGAAGCTTTTAGAAGAGGAGAGAGGAAGCTGATCGGCCGCAAAATACACAACATGTGCTGTGTGCTGTGTGAGCAGAAGCACCAGCAACACCAATTCACAGTAAAAAAAGAAAACAGGACCTCAAGAGAGAGCCATGCCTGGTAGACATTCACATCCTAAAGGCATAATCAAAGAAACAAATGAATGAATAGGAGCAGGTGGTCAATGTTACTTGCTCTTATGTTTAGTGGTGCAAAAAAGCAAGAAAGAAACACAATGGAATTCCCAGGGGGAGGAGAGAAGGCATCTTCACTGGAATGGCTGCCATCAAACACTCAGGAACGGCTGTCATCAAAGCTCTATTAATGTCGTTTGTATGGGAAGTGTTGGAACTCTATGACTGTACTGTATGACTGAACAGAACAAATCATCAGAGAGACTTCTGCCCAAAGTCTGACAAACTACCATCAAACAAAGTAGACTTTGAAACATACTTTGCTATGCTATATCTCAGACTAAATGTGTCCCGACCACACAAGAGTATCATACAACATGGCAGTCAGAAGCAAAGCAGATCAACTAGTGGATGCTGATCTCTCAGCCCCAGCAGGAACTCTCACAACTAAAAGGTAGAAATTGTAATGTTAAGTGTTAATTTCATTTATGAACAGCAAAACATAAATTGTGCTTCATTCACTCAAACTAGCATTTGTTTTGCACCTGTTGTTCCAGCCTATATCAGTGGTTAGATGTGTAAGCAGACCATCACTGTTTTCAGTAGGTATTGGAAGATCATCCATGCTGTCTGGTAAGGAGTACAGGCAACATTATTGGTAGAGAGAAAGTAATTAGACTGACTTTTCCTATTTCAGCTTCTCTCAAATGTTACTCCAGGAATCTGCTGTAACAGCAGCGGCCCAAGAAGGATGGGCTCCCCCAGAAGCCTGGGTCCTCCCAAGGATTCCTGCAGCTTCCAGATGGGAGTTTTTCCTTACCATTGTCGCCTAAGGCTTGCTTTTGTGGGCATGAGGACAGTGCAGAATTTGATTTTATTGAACATACAGTATGATAAAGAAAAACATTCAAATGCTTTGCACATCCTCACAGTTATTTTCTTTCTTCTTTTTTTTTTGTAAATATTTGTCAGTGAGGTGGCTGGCCAGTATTAAACAAACGCCATACTGAATCCAGCAGTGAAAGTTGTGTGGGGGAGCCATTCTAAACTCTAAACAGTAAAGTCAAATATATATGTTAAATAAAACAATTAATAAATCATCAGAAAGACAATTATTCCACATGGACTCAGTAGTCAGCAGTCCTGCCTAAATTATACATGTCATACACATTACACATGTCCTAAATACACATATTTATTTAGGTTATTTAGTTATGACATATATATTTTTGTCTGTTTTCTCTTAGGTGTAATGATTTATGGTTAAAAATGCATGACGTCAGAGTGTCCACATTAGTGGAGTGCTTATACTCCATGGTGGTACGCATGACTGCACGTGTGTGAGAGGGGATGTGTAGAAGTTGTTCCCTCTTTAAGTGTGTAGTGGGTGAGCTTAGAGGAGTATTTACTAAAATACATGAATAAAGTCTGTAAACGCTTGTCATCACTCATCCCACTTCCACAGCTGTGTGATTTTAACCCTCTTTACCTATCCCACAATAAGCACTGTGTTGCAAAACCTCCAGCCTTCTCCCCGTTGTCGTTCATTTCTCTAGTAAGTCTAAACCCACATTGGCTCTTTCTTTATGTCAGCAGTCATGACTCAAACATGATCTTTGCCCAGGACCATGGGCAACTACCAAGTCCAACAAGATTATTGTCACTCAGTGCTCAATCCTCAATACGTGACACTCTAAAGGGCTGACGACTGAATTTATGATGCTTCATTCCACATCAAAATTTGCATAGAGGTGATCATTTGCATTAGTAAAAGAGTTCAGTGCATTAAGAGAAGTTTTATAGTACAGCAAGTTCCCAGAAAGCTTGGTGAAGTCATTCCTGATAATGTGTTCCAAAAGAAGTATGCTGTCTAAAGTAATATTTTTGTGGGCGATAGTCTGCATTCCTGGTAAGATGCATTACTATGATTTTGGAGGACACAGGCTACTAGTAACCTTGCAAATGTAGATATGCTTTATTTTCTTTTGTCTTTTCTTTCCAGAATGCAGGGGTCAGTACACTGTGACTCAGACTCCATCAGTATTACCTGCTGTTCCTGGACAAACTGTCACTCTGAACTGTAAAGTCAGCAGTAATGTCTATAACAACAACTTCCTGCACTGGTACCATCAGGTATCTGGAGAGTCTCCTAAACTCATCATTTATGGAGCTAGCAATCGGCAGTCTGGCACTCCATCTCGATTCAGTGGTAGTGGATCTGGAACTGATTTCACTCTGACTATCAGTGGAATCCAGGTTGAAGATGCAGGAGATTATTACTGTCAGAGTGCCCACTACGCCAGTAAATGGGTGTTCACACAGTGATACAGAGCTGTACAAAAACCTCCCACTGTGAGATCACACATGACTGCACTTCTGCAGCTGAAACTTTCAGCAGGTGTGAGGTGCTTGTTTTCTGTCTTCAACATCTCTCTAGCATTTACAATAACAATGGCATAAAAATAATGTCATTTTTAAGTTCACTTTAATTAAAACTTTATTTATATAAAAAAAGACAGTACCATTAAGTACAATTTAGGTAACTTTACATGCACATTAATTGATTTCATATAAACATTTGAAATCATTACTTGTTGAAATAAACCTTCTGTGTCCTCTGAAGCATCACAGAAATCTCTCTGAGTCAGAGTAGATTTGACAGTTTTGCTGCTGTTTGAGCCAACTGCACATCCTGGCTTGATCAAATGCATATCTCCCTTAAATTTGGTATACATGATTATGTAGTCACAACATTATCCAGTGTCATTTAGTGCCATTAATTTTATTTATAGCCAAAAACCAAAATCATCTCGTCCATACCGAGAATATTGCACAGAAATAACTCAATGTAAGCATGATTTTTTATGACATATTTTCAGTGTGATTAACATAGACACCAAGCATATTGTAAAAATAGCTTAACAGCTACTTGATTAGTAAAATCTTAAACAGACAGAAGTTGATAGGAAATCAAATAACCTGATGTAAATATACCAAACAAACTACATGGCTGATGGATCATGTCAAACTCACCTTACTGTACAGTTCTGTTACATCAGGACACTGCTACAGGGAGTCTGGATAATAGCAGTGGACGTGTATTCTCATAAAACCCCATAAAAGTCTGGGAAATGAAGTAAATTCCAACAGCGTCATGGTTCTACCAACTCACTCATCATTAATAACATGGTCATGTGGGCGTATTCTCTTAGCTGTTATTCATCATTATTTGCATGAGAAAACTTTGCATTGGCACTATGGAGCTCTATGTTTCAGTGCTCAGGATGATATTTATAGATCCTCAAACTTCAACTCTGCAGCTCATCAGTCAGAGAAATTGTCTTATTTTAGAGCGATGACTTCAATCACCGTAATCTTGACAATGCTCCTCTGTTTGCAAGGTTTTCATCATAAGAATCCTAAGAACTGTTTTTGATGATTCTTTCAGATGAGAAAAACATTTATCTACATAATATCTAGCATGTCAATGTCATAAGATGAATAACCAATCTTGTATTGATTTCACAGGATCCAGAGGTCAGTACACTTTGACTCAGACTCCAGTGGTGAAAGCTGTGTCTGTGGGGGACACGGCCATCCTGAGCTGTAAAGTCAGTAGTGCTGTGTACTGGCATAGTTCTACTGGACACTACCTACACTGGTACCTTCAGGTGTCTGGAGAGCCTCCTAAACTCCTCATTTATGGAGCTAGCAGTCATCAGTCTGGCACTCCATCTCGATTCAGTGGCAGTGGATCTGGAACTGATTTCACTCTGACTATCAGTAGAGTCCGAGAATCAGTAGAGTTAGCATGGAACACAAAATTAGGACAACACAGCAAACGTGCATTTCATCATGGCAAACAAGATTACTATTCAGTTCATTTAACTTGTCATTGTCCAGTCTTTAGGAAAGGCTGTGGGTTATTGGGGTTAACAACAACGTGAGTACACACACAGCACACAATCAGTGATGCACAGCAAGTGTTAGGAATAAAAATAAATGTATAATCAGGCACTGCACACTATTACCCAACACTACAGAAATTACACACTGTGACACTTTTCTACAAAGCAACTTACATTTGTCAGCTATCAATTACATCAGGGCCAGTCTCCCTAAGTGCCTTGCTTAAGGGCAGCCAGGATTCAAACCCACAATTTTCCAGTCTACTTGCATGCTAGCCAGGTTCCTTAACCACTGTGCCACCACCGCAGTCTTTGCCTGTGAGATGAAGCTCTAGCTTTGTCTGTCTTAATAAAGGGGACAGTAAGACGTGGAAGAGCGGCGTAGAGGATCGTTCACCCATGGCTCAGGTGGGTCCATGTGCCTGCAGAGGGCTAATTTCAGCTGGCCAGGTTCAGTGGAAAACGGCCCTGCCAACCGATCGTTTTGGCTGTGTGGTGGTTTCTATTCTCACATGGGTGGGCCAAGTGATGCCATCTTCATAACCACTTTGGCTGAAGACAAGCCTATCCCATATGCATGTCCTCTGTCCTGACTTCAAAGTAGCCACGGTCTCTAGAAGGTGCTGGATACAAACTGACTCACCACATTTGTAGGCTGCATGGATCCTCATCCCATATGGACTAATTTATTTGCTCTTGGTCTGTATCTTTCTTTGTCTCTTTTATTGAACTAATAATCTAATATATGCAATTTCACCACATGCCTTACATTAGTATTTCAATGTATGTGAGAAATAAACTCCTTGATCTTTGATTGAGTTTTTAAGTGTATAGTGCATAAGTCTAGGGGACCTTTCACATATATGCACAGGCCAGGGCAGTTCAAAAAAATCTGTGAAAGTTTCTGTCGCCGTCAATCTGTCACTCACCCCACTTCTACTGGTATGACATTTAAACCCTTTATACCTGTTCCATACCAAGCAGTCCTGTGTTAGAAAACCTCCAACCTTCTCCCCATTGCCCTTAATTTCACTAGTAATTCTAAGCCCACATTGGCTTTATCTTTATGTCAGCAGCCGTGACTCACACATGGCTGCTGACACACATCTCCACTGTAGGTATGCCCAGGACCATGGACAGCTACCAAGTTAAGCAAACTTATTCTCATTGCACAGGCCTCAATAGGTACCATTCCAGTTGGCCAAATACAGAATCTATGTTTGTTTGTTAATTTGCATTAATGATAGAGTTCAGTGCATTCAGGGGATTTTTATAATGCAGCAAGTTCCCAGACAGCTTAGTAAAGTCATTCCTGATAATGGGTTCCAAAATTAGTGTGTTGTCTAAAGTAACATTGTTATGGATGGTTGTCTGCATTCATAGTAAGATGCATTGCTATGATTTTGGAGGACATCGACTACTAACCTTGTAATTTTAGATATGCTTTATTTTCTTGTTTTTTTTCCGCTCCTTTTTCTCAGTGTGACGCAGGGCAATACAAAACACTCCCTCAATGAGTACACACATGACTGCACTACTGCAGCTGAGAATTTCAGCAGGAGTGAGGGGGCTGTATACATTAATTTAGAATATTATACGAGTCTTCTGTCTTCAACATCTTTTTGCTGAACCTTTAATAATGGCAGGATAAATATACGCGTATAGCATTTTCCCCACAAGTTCATTCCAATAATTTTTGTACCTATTCTTCAGAAGGAAAAAACACTACAGTGCCATTAAATACTATGTAGGGATTTTATTCTGATACAGGAATATTTGAAATCATTACTTATTGAAGTAATCATTCCTCATCTCCACTCTGGGATGAGAAACAGTCGCTGGTACCAGACAAGCGTGGATCACAGACAATTCCACTGAATTGAAAAAACATCCAGAATAAACCTCAAAACTCATCATTTACTTCGGCAGTACGTCTTAATCGGATTCCCTGATTATCCTTCCATTATCAGTGATTATCAGACGACAAGAGATTTTAGTACTGCAGGAGAGACCTCACACTGGGGCTGCAGCAAACAGAGGCTGCACAGAAACCTCCATGACTCAGTGTACAAATAACAGCTCCTCTGCTGTGCATGTTGCAAGTACTCACTTGATTAAATGCATATTTCCTTTAAATATGGTATACATAAGTCTGTCATCGAAACATCAGACAGAAAACCTGCTTATCTATATTGAGACATCATTTGGCATTTCACAATCAAGACTGTACAAAGATAACACAATGTCAACATAAGTTCATTGTGATACAATATGTTCTATCATTAATGTAGACACCAAACATATCTTATAAGAGCAGCTGAACACATACTTAAATCATAAAATCAAAACCTAACTTATTAAGACATGCTTTGAAGAGAAAGAACATAAAATGACATAGTTTTTCAAAAACAGAAACAACCTGAATAGTTGCTGGATGATTCTGTAGGATTATTCCAGCGTGCTACTAAAGTCAGGAAGTCTTGACACTGGTGGATGCGTATTCACACAAAGTACCATAAAAGTCACTCAAGTGGTAGACTTGATTTCATTCTACAGTTGTACCTTAGTTGCCACCAAATAGTTCCACAGCAGCAACAAAACATTGCTGTTGGAGTTGGAGTTTCTCACAAAACATTGTTGGAGTCTTAGCAGCTCACTCATCATTAATAATATGTTCAGTTGCTGTTAGTCAGGATTTGCATGAGAATGAAAACTTTGCATTGGTAGCATGGACTCTATGCTTCAGTGCCCAGGATAATATCTATAGGTCCACAAACTTGAACACCTCGTGGATGAGATAGATTCTAGTATTTCATAGAGATGATTCCAATCACATTGATCTTGACCCTGCGCTCCTGTTTACAAGGTATGTTTTAACTCTTCTTGATCTTGACAGCAATGTTGTCCTGAGAGCAGGTTTACTGATAATTCATTCAGATTCAGATACATTCAGATTTTCAGGCATGTAAAGACTAATCAAATTTATTTTGTATTCACAGGATCCAGAGGTCAGTCCTCAGTGACTCAGACCCCTGTGGTGAAAGCTCTATCTGTGGGGGACACGGCAATCCTGAGCTGTAAAGTCAGTAGTGCTGTGTACAGGTACCGTGATGGAGATCAAGGACTTTTTTGGTATCATCAGAAGCCTGGAGAAGCTCCTAAGCTCCTGATTAGGTATGTAAGGAAACGTGATAGTGGAATTCCATCAAGATTTCAAGGGATTGGATCTCAAATGGACTTCAGTCTGACCATCACTGGAGTTCAGACTGAAGATGCAGGATATTACCACTGCAAAAGTCTCCATAAGCCCAACAGTGTGTGGCTGTTCACACAGTGATACAGACCCTTACAAAAACCTCCATCTGGTGACTACACTAGATGGTCACTGTTCTAGTCACGCATAGTATCTAGGGACTGATGTCTAGGGACACTTGTGTAAAGCGAGTGGATTAATTACGCTGGATCAAATGTAGGGGGATCTCCTTAAGCAGACTTATGGCTTTAAAAGTTGGCATGTGTCAGCCAACAAGAATAAAACCACAAGATACCGTCAATGTAAGGCTTGTCTTTCTGTCAGAGAAATATAAACTACACATAAATGTGTAGATTCTGCACATTTTTCAGTTCAGTCAAAAGGCATTTCTCACATGTTAGGTGGAGAGATCCCTCTCGGACAACCATCTTCTGCGGGTCTTTCAGAAAAGGTTTCTTGTAGTAACAGACATGCATAGGAGAAGTGAAGAGCAAGTGAGTAGTAGGCCCTTGTGTGCAGTTGTGCTGTGCAGCTCTTGATACCATTGTCAAACAAGGATTTAATTTTTGTTTTTGTCTACCTGAAACAGATCCGAACACGTGAGGGAAGTACATCCTCTTCCCCCTTGGACACTGTTCTTAAGCCAGCGCCTGAGATGGTCCCTCCAGGGTCCATATGATTCATGGGAGTTGCTGGCACCAACGGAAACACTGTGACATCTGAGTGCCAAGCAAGAATTCCATACCAGCAAGACATTGTGCAGATTTTCCCTGGACCATCAGCTCACAGCTCAAGACCTTGCCCTACATAATCCTACAGAATTATGAGTTTGACATCATCCCGTTTCCTAAGGTGCCATCTCCTCACAGGGCGGACTGCACTGCTTTTCCTCCGCTGCACTCAACACAACCTCAACCTGGCTCTCGCCTTTTTGTGTATCCACAAGCACATGGAAGCTTGAGCCCAACTTATAATGTACCAACACAGCGAAAACTATGTGCTGCTACTGAGGTATGATGAGTATTTCTTTTTTTTTTCAGAGTTGGGTTGTGATCAGGTGGTAAAACTAACTAATTATTGAAATCAAGTCCTTACCATTCCAGAATGATTTGTTTACTGTATGTGTTTTGTATTGAAATTGCTATTTCAAAATATCAGGGTACATGGTGTTTGTCAGTGGAGAGAACTCATCGCTGTGTATCTCCATGAATTAAATATTACTGGAAAAACTGAATAAAATTGAGAACTCAATCAAAGCCCTGCCCAGCATATATTCAATGCCTCTGAAACACACTTCCAATTAAAATGGATAATAACCACATTTCTAGAATGTGTAGGTACGTTGTTGGAGATTAAAGCTATTGTATTTTATGTTCACCAGAATACAACAAAGACAGAGAGAGGGTGCTGCTCTCCCATCCCAGCTGCTATTTACTCGTTTCCCCATCCTACTCCAACTGCCTCTCCGTGTGGCCTGCAGTCACCCCAGGACTCTGCAGGAAAGTCCCAGCTTCGCAAACATGACCCAAACATTGGCCCAAGGACTCTGGAGAAGCAGCATGCAACAGTGGGCTGAGAAGAACCAGCCCCTTTAGCTTCAGGCCTCACAAAAGTAAGTCCACCAAAGCAACCATATACAGCAAATAGAGAGGAGAGTGAAAGGGAGGACAGAGTGACAGATGACTGTCAGCTCAGCACAGAAACCGATACAGAGAGTGCAGAGAGCGAGAGTGACAGTGAAGATACTAGCAGTGATGAGGAAGATGCAGCCATGGACAAACTGCCCTCAAGAGGTACCAACAGCCCAGCTGTTACCAAACCATCAGAAATCACTTTGGACAAGGAATATGGGCAGCTGAGTCATTTCAGGAACATGGTTCTGACCGCTGAAAAGAAACTAAAGGAAGTAAAACAACACTTAAAAGATGCACTGGCATCTTACCAAAAAGAGAGAGAGCAGCTGGAACTCAGGAAGAGCTGAAAGTTCAAGAGGATACATTAGAATATGGTCAGAGGAGGATTGAACAAAAGCTGAAACAAGAGAGAGCCAACCTGAAAGAATGCTTGATTGGGTATAAAAAGGAGCTGGGCAAAGAGGAAAAGAAGGGAAAACAGGGACAGGAGGTTCTTGAGAAAGAACATCAGAAAAAAAGCAAAGGAAGAACAAGTCAAGCAGAGAAAAGGAAGTGAAGAAAAACTGCAGAAGAGGCTTGCTGAAGAGAGAGAAGAGAAAAAGGCGGAGATTACAAGAGCTCGTACAGAGGAGAAAATACAGGACAAAGAGAGAAAAATGATTGAAAAATGGCAAAAGGTTGATGAGAAGAGGTTAAAGAGATAGCGTGAATTTGAGGAAAGCATCCGTGAAAATAACAGAAGATGTCTGAAAGAATTTCCAGATATAATACAATGTGCTACAACATCAAGCAGGCACCAAGACGTCTCCTGTGTGGTCACCTGTGAGTGTATCTGCCCAAAAGAAAAAGAGCCAGAATTCAAAATGACAACAGCCCAACATGTGATAAAGCGACGTAGGCAGCGAAGGGGAAAGGAAAGCAGGGAAGATTTTAGAAGAGAAGAGAGGAAGCTGATGGGCCGCAAAATACACAACGTGTGCTGTATGCTATGTGAGCAAAAGCACCAGCAACACCAATTCACAGTCAGAGAAGAAAACAGCACCTCAAGAGAGAGCCATGCCTCGTAGACATTCACATCCTAAAGGCATAATCAAAGAAACGAATGAATGAATAGGAGCAGGTGGTCAATGTTACTTGCTCTCATGTTTACTGGTGCAAAAAAGAAAGAAAGAAACACAATGGAGTTCCCAGGGGGAGGAGAGAAGGCATCTTCATTGGAATGGCTGCCATCAAACAATCAGGAACAGCTGTCATCAAAGCTCTATTAATGTGGTTTGGATGGGAACTGTTGGAACACTGTATCAGAGGTGAGCTGCATCTTTTATTACAAAAGCACATGTTCACCTCGTCAGGAATATTAAGTACTGTATGACTGAACACATCATATCATCAGAAAGACTTCTGCCTAAAGTCCGACAAACTACCATCACACAAAGTAGACTTTGAAACATACTTTGCTTTTTTGTAAACTCACATCTCAGACTAAATGTGTCCCGACCACACAAGAGTATCAAACAACATGGCAGTCAGGAGCAATGCAGATCAACTAGTGGAGGCTGATCTCTCAGTCCCAGCAGGAACTCTCATAACTAAAATATAAAAATTGTAATGTTAAGTGTCAATTTCATATATGAACAACAAAACATAAATTGTTCTTCATTCACTCAAAAACTAGCATTTGTTTTGTATTTTGACCTGTTGTTCCTGCCTATATCAGTGGTTAGTTGTGTAAGCAGACCATCACTGTCTGGTAAGAAGTACAGGCAACATTATTGGTTGAGAGAAAGTAATTAGACTAACTTTTCCTGTTTCAGCTTCTCTCAAATGTTACCCTAGGAATCTGCCCAAGAAGGATGGGTTCCCCCAGAGGTCTGGGACCTCCCAAAGTTTCTTCCAGCGTCTTGATAATAGCCGTGGACGTGTATTCTCATAAAGCCCACAAAAGTCTGGGAAATGAAGTAAATTCCAACAGCGTCATGGTTCTACCAACTCACTCATCATTAATAACAGATCATGTGGGCCCATTCTCTTAGCTGTTATTCATCAGTATTTGCATGAGAAAACTTTGCATTGGCACTATGGAGCTCTATGTTTCAGTGCTCAGGATGATATTTATACATCCTCAAACTTCAAGTCTGCAGCTCATCAGTCAGAGAAATTGTCTTATTTTGTAGCGATGACTTCAATCACCGTAATCTTGACAATGCTCCTCTGTTTGCAGGGTATCCAGTGAGGGTAATTAGACTAACTTTTCCTGTTTCAGCTTCTCTCAAATGTTACCCTAGGAATCTGCTGTAACAGCAGCGGCCAAAGAAGGATCCCCCAGAAGTCTGGGTCCTCCCAAGGTTTCCTGCAGCTTCCAGATGGGAGTTTTTCCTTACCACTGTCGCCTAAGGCTTGCTTTTGTGGGCATGAGGACAGTGCAGAATTTGATTTTATTGAACATACAGTATGATAAAGAAAAACATTCAAATGCTTTGCACGTCTTCAGAGTCTTTCTTCTTTTTTTTTGTAAATATTTGTCAGTGAGGTGGCTGGCCAGTATTAAACAAACGCCATACTGAATCCAGCAGTGAAAGTTGTGAGGGGGAGCCATTCTAAATAGTAAAGTCAAATATATATGTTAAATAAAATAATTAATAAATTATCAGCAAGACAATTAATCCACATGGACTCAGTAGTCAGCAGTCCTGTCTAAATTATACATGTTGGCAGGCTTTTTGTCGGTGACAATCTCAGTTCTGTCTTCTGTTTCTAATATGTATTTGAGATACATTGGCAATGTGATCTACCTGCTTCAGTGAACAGTGCTGATTCTAAGTTTTTCTGTCCTAAATACACACATTTATAGTGTTGGATAGTAAACCTAGGTCACAGTTATGACATATATATTTTTGTCTGTTTTCTTCTAGGTGTAATGATTTATGGTTAAAAATGTATGACGTCAGAATGTCCACATTAGTGGAGTGCTTATACTCCATGTTGGTACGCATGACTGCACGTGTGTGAGAGGGGATGTGTAGAAGTCGTTCCCTCTTTAAGTGTGTAGTGGGTGAGCTTAGAGGGGTATTCACATAAATATATGAATACATTTTGTAAAAGTTTGTCATCACTCATCCCACTTCAACTGCTCCCTGTCCCACAATATGCACTGTGTTGCTTCAACCTTCTCCCCATTGCCCTTCATTTCTCTAGTAAGTCTAAGCTGACATTGGCTCTTTCTTTATGTCAGAAGCCATGACTCAAACATGATCTTTGCCCAGGACCATGGGCAGCTACCAAGCCCAACAAGATTATTGTCACTCAGAGTTCAGTCCTCAATACGTGACACTCTAAAGGGCCGACGACTGAAGCTATGATGCTTCATTGTACACCCCCATTTGCATAGAGGAGATAATTTGCATCAGCGATAGAGTTCAGTGCATTCTGGGGAGTTTTATAGTACAGCAAGTTCCCAGACAGCTTTGTGAAGTCATTCCTGATAATGTGTTCCAAAAGAAGTATGCTGTCTAAAGTAATATTTTTGTGGACGATTGTCTGCATTCCTGGTAAGATGCATTACTATGATTTTGGAGGACACAGGCTACTAGTAACCTTGTAAATGTAGATATGCTTTATTTTCTTTTGTCTTTTCTTTTCAGAATGCAGGGGTCAGTACACTGTGACTCAGACCCCATCAGTATTACCTGCTGTTCCTGGACAAACTGTCACTCTGAACTGTAAAGTCAGCAGTAATGTCTACAGCAACAACCGTCTGCACTGGTACCATCAGGTATCTGGAGAGTCTCCTAAACTCCTGATGACTTATGTTAGCAGTCGGCAGTCTGGCACTCCATCTCGATTCAGTGGCAGTGGATCTAGAACTGATTTCACTCTGACTATCAGTGGAGTCCAGGCTGAAGATGCAGGAGATTATTACTGTCAGAGTCTCCACATCACCAGTAAGGCTGTGTTCACACAGTGATGCAGAGCCGTACAAAAACCTCCCTCAGTGAGAACACACATGACTGCACTTCTGCAGCTGAAACTTTCAACAGGTGTAAGGGGCTTGTTTTCTGTCTTCAACATCTCTTAGTACGTAGTATTTACAATAACAATGGCAGAAAGTTCACTTTTTTATTTAAACACAGTGCCATTAAGTACCATTTATGTAACTTTACATACGCATTAAATGATTTTACTTAAACATTTCAAATCAGTACTTGTTAAAATAAACATTTTGTGTCCTCTGAAGCATCACAGAAACCTCTCTGAGTCAGAGTAGACTTGACAGTTTTGCTGCTGTTCAAGCCAACTGCACATCCTGGCTTGATCAAATGCATATTCCCTTAAATTTGGTATATATGATTATGTAGTAAAAACATTATCCAGTGTATTCTGTCATATAGTGCCATTAATTTCATTCATAGCCAAAAATCAAAAACATCTCGTCCATACCGAGATTATTGCACAGAAATAACTCAATGTAAGCATGATTTTTTATGACATATTTTCAGTGTGATTAACACAGACACCAAACATATTGTAAAAATAGCTTAACAGCTACTTGATTAGTAAAATCTTAATCAGACAGAAGTTGATAGGAAATAAAATAACCTGATGTAAATATACCAAACAAACTACATGGCTGCTGGATCATGTCAAACTCACCTTACTGTACAGTACTGTTACGTCAGGACACTACTACAGGGAGTCTTGATAATAGCAGTGGACGTGTATTCTCATAAAGCCCCATAAAAGTCTGGGAAATGAAGTAGATTCCAACAGCGTCATGGTTCTACCAACTCACTCATCATTAATAACATGGTCATGTGGGCGTATTCTCTTAGCTGTTATTCATCATTATTTGCATGAGAAAACTTTGCATTGGAACTATGGCGCTCTATGTTTCAGTGCTCAGGATGATATTTATAGATCCTCAAACTTCAACTCTGCAGCTCATCAGTCAGAGAAATTGTCTTATTTTGGAGCGATGACTTCAATCACCGTAATCTTGACAATGCTCCTCTGTTTGCAAGGTTTTCATCATAAGAATCCTAAGAACTGTTTTTGATGATTCTTTCAGATGAGAAAAATATTTTATCTAGCATGTCAATGTCATAAGATAAATAACCAATCTTGTACCGATTTCACAGGATCCAGAGGTCAGTACACTGTGACTCAGACTCCAGTGGTGAAAGCTGTGTCTGTGGGGGACACGGCCATCCTGAGCTGTAAAGTCAGTAGTGCTGTGTACTGGCATAGTTCTTATGGACACTACCTACACTGGTACCTTCAGGTGTCTGGAGAGCCTCCTAAACTCCTCATTTACTTAGCTAGCAATCGTCAGTCTGGCACTCCATCTCGATTCAGTGGCAGTGGATCTGGAACCGATTTCACTCTGACCATCAGTGGAGTCCAGGAGATTATTACTGTCAGAGTGCCCACAGTGGTGGAGTGTTCACACAGTGATACAGAGCCGTACAAAAACCTCCCTCAGTGAAAACACACATGACTGCACTTCTGCAGCTGTGAGTCTCTGCAGATGCTGTGAAGCTCATCATAGTGCAGCGAGGGAACGTGACACTTATCTTTTGCAAAGTCCTAAATACACACATTTATAGTGTTGGATGTCCATCAACAGTGGATTGATTACGCTGTACACATTGAAGATGCAGAAGATTAGTAGCCTACTGTAAGGGGAGAGTTCACACAGTGACACACATGACTGATTTGCCAATGACTGGGTGCAATGGTGATGGTGCCACACAATGGCCGCCTGATACCGCAGCTCCCACTGTTGTTTCCACCCATTTTCACATTTCTTTTCACCTTTTGTTGTGCTGGATCATGCCTTTGAATCATCTGTTACTTTTTGTTTGGTTATTAGTCATTCTCAACAATTTGGAAACTGTTGCCATTTTCGCTGAGCTTTTCTATTCAAATAATGCACTGCGACAGATCTGTTTGCATTTACAATTACACATTTAGCAGACGCTTTTATCCAAAGCAACTTACATTTGTCAGCTATCAATTACATCAGGGCCAGTCTCCCTAAGTGCCTTGCTTAAGGGCAGCCAGGATTCAAACCAACAATTTTCCAGTCTACTTGCATGCTAGCCAGGTTCCTTAACCACTGCACCACCACTGCAGTGTTTGCCTGTGAGATGAAGCTCTAGCTTCGTCTGTCTTAATAAAGGGGACAGTAAGACGTGGAAGAGCGGCATAGAGGATCGTTCACCCATGGCTCAGGCGGGTCCATAATAATCTAATTTATGCAATTTTACCACATGCCTTACATTACTATTTCAATGTATGTGAGAAATAAACTCCTTGATCCTTGATTGAGTTTTTAAGTGTATAGTGCATAAGTCTAGGGGACCTCTCACATAAATACATGAATAAATAAAAGACAGGCCAGGGCAGTTCAAAAAAATCTGTAAAGGTTTCTGTCACCGTCACTCTGTCACTCACCCCACTTCTAATGGCATGACATTTAAACCCTTTTTACCTGGCCCATACCAAAAAGCCCGTCTTGGCAAAGCCTCCAACCCTCTCCCCACTGCCCCTAATTTTACTAGTAATTCTAAGCCCACATCGGCTTTATCTTTATGTCAGCAGCCATGACTCACACAAGGCTGCTGACATACATTTCCACTGTAGGTATACCCAGGACCATGGACAGCTACCAAGTTAAGCAAACTTGTTCTCATTGATCAGGCCTCAGTAGGTACCATTCCAGTTGGCCAAATACAGAATCTATGTTTGTTTGTTAATTTGCATTAATGATAGAGTTCAGTGCATTCAGGGAATTTTTATAATGCAGCAAGTTCCCAAACAGCTTAGTAAAGTCATTCCTGATAATGGGTTCCAAAATTAGTATGTTGTCTAAAGTAACATTGTTATGGATAGTTGTCTGCATTCATAGTAAGATGCATTGCTATGATTTTGGAGGACATTGACTACTAACCAGGTAATTTTAGATATGCTTTATTTTCTTGCTTTTTTCCCCTCCTTTTTCTCAGTGTTATGCAGAGCCATACAAAACACTCCCTCAATGAGTATACACATGACTGCACTGCTGCAGCTGAGAATTTCAGCAGGTGTGAGGGGGCTGTATACATTAATTTAGAGTATTATACAAGTCTTCTGTCTTCAACATCTTTTTGCTGAACCTTTAATAATGGCAGGATAAATGTACTTATATAACATTTTCCCCACAAGTTCATATCAATATATTTTGTACCTATTCTTCACAAGGAAAAAACACCACATTGCCATTAAATAGTATTTAGGGGATTTTATTTTGATACAGGAACATTTGAAATCATTACTTCTTGAAGTAATCATTCTCCATCTCCACTCTGGGATGAGATACAGTCGCTGGTAGCTGACAAGCGTGAATCACAAACAATTCCACTGAATTTAAGAAATACCCAGAAGAAACCTCACAACTTATTACTTACTTCGGCAGTACGTGTTAATCGGCACGTAGATTCCCTGATTATTCTTCCATTATCAGTGACTTTCAGACGACAAGAGCTTTTGGTACTGCAGGAGAGACCTCACACTGGGGCTGGGGCAAACAGAGGCTGCACAGAAACCTCCATGACTCAGAATACAAATAACAGCTCTTCTGCTGTGCATGTTGCAAGTACTCACTTGATAAATCATTATTCCCTTTAAATATGGTATACATAAATCTGTCATTGAAACATCAGACAGAAAACCTGCTTATCTATATTGAGATGTCATTTGGCATTCCACAATCAAGAGTGTACAAAGATAACACAATGTCAACATAAGTTCATTATGATACAATATGTTCTACCATTAATGTAGACACCAAACACGTCTTATAAGAGCAGCTGAACACATACTTAAATCATAAAATCAAAAACCTAACTTATTAAGACATGCTTTGAAGAGAAAGAAATAAAATGACATAGTTTTTGAAAAACAGAAACAACCTGAATATAATATATATGTATATGAACTGGAAAACATAAACTGTGCTTCATTCACTCAAAAACTAGCTTTTGTTTTGTATTTTAACCTGTTGTTCCAGCCTATATCAGTGGTTAGATGTGTAAGCAGACCATCACTGTTGTCAGTAGGTATTGGAAGATCGTCCATGCTGTCTGGTAAGGAGTACAGGCAACATTATTGGTAGAGAGAATTTAATGACTGACTTTTCCTGTTTCAGCTTCTCTCAAATGTTACTCCAGGAATCTGCTGTAACAGCAGCGGCCCAAGAAGGATGGGTTCCCCCGGAAGTCTGGGTCCTCCCAAGGTTTCTTCCAGATTCCGTCTCCTAAGGCTTGCTTTTGTGGGCATGAGGTCAGTGCAGAATTAGATTTTATTGAACATACAGTATGATAAAGAAAAACATTCAAATGCTTTGCACATCTTCACAGTTATTTTCTTTCCTTTTTTTTCTGTAAATATTTGTCAGTGAGGTGTTAATTGCTGGCCAGTATTAAACAAACACCATACTGAATCCAGCAGTGAAAGTTGTGTGGGGGAGCCATTCTAAACAGTAAAGTCAAATAAATATGTTAAATAAAATAATTAATAAATCATCAGCAAGACAATTAATCCACATGGACTCAGTAGTCAGCAGTCCTGTCTAAATTATACATGTTGGCAGGCTTTTTGTCGGTGACAATCTCAGTTCTGTCTTCTGTTTCTAATTTGTATTTGAAATACATTGGCAATGTGATATACCCGCTTCAGTGGAGGGTGCTGATTCTAAGTTTTTCTGTCCTAAATGCACAAATTTATAGTTTTGGATAGTAAACCTAGGTCACAGTGATGACATATATATTTTTGTCTGTTTTCTTGTAGGTGTAATGATTTATGATTAAAAGTGTATGACGTCAGAATGTCCACATTAGTGGAGTGCTTATACTCCATGGTGGTACGCATGACTGCACGTGTGTGAGAGGGGATGTGTAGAAGTCGTTCCCTCTTTAAGTGTGTAGTGGGTGAGCTTAGAGGGGTATTCACATAAATATATGAATACATTTTGTAAAAGCTTGTCATCACTCATCCCACTTCAACTGCTCCCTGTCCCACAATAAGCACTGTGTTGCTTCAACCTTCTCCCCATTGTCCTTCATTTCTCTAGTAAGTCTAAGCCGACATTGGCTCTTTCTTTATGTCAGCAGCCATGACTCAAACATGATGACAAGATTATTGTCACTCAGAGTTCAGTCCTCAATACGTGACACTCTAAAGGGCCAACGACTGAAGCTATGATGCTTCATTGTACACCCCCATTTGCATAGAGGAGATCATTTGCATCAGTGATAGAGTTCAGTGCATTCAGAAGATTTTTAGTTCCCAGACAACTTAGTGAAGTCAATCCTGATAATGTGTTCCAAAAGAAGTATGCTGTCTAAAGTAATATTTTTGTGGACGATTTTCTACATTCCTGGTAAGATGCATTACTATGATTTTGGAGGACACAGGCTACTAGTAACCTTGCAAATGTAGATATGCTTTATTTTCTTTTTTCTTTTCTTTTCAGAATGCAGGAGTCAGTACACTGTGACTCAGACTCCATCAATATTACCTGCTGTTTCTGGACAAACTGTCACTCTGAACTGTAAAGTCAGCAGTAATGTCTATAGCAACAACAATCTGCACTGGTACCATCAGGTATCTGGAGAGTCTCCTAAACTCCTGATGACTTATGTTAGCAGTCGTCAGTCTGGCACTCCATCTCGATTCAGTGGCAGTGGATCTGGAACTGATTTCACTCTGACTATCAGTGGAGTCCAGGCTGAAGATGCAGGAGATTATTACTGTCAGAGTCTCCACATCCCCAGTAACTGGGTGTTCACACAGTGATACAGAGCCGTACAAAAACCTCCCTCAGTGAGAACACACATGACTGCACTTCTGCAGCTGAAACTTTCAGCGGGTGTGAGGGGCTTGTTTTCTGTCTTCAACATCTCTTAGTATGTAGTATTTACAATAACAATGGCAGGAAGTTCACTTTTTTATTTAAACACAGTGCCATTAAGTACCATTTATGTAACTTTACATACACATTAAATGATTTTACAAAAACATTTGAAATCAGTACTTGTTAAAATAAACATTCTGTGTCCTCTGAAGCATCACAGAAACCTCTCTGAGTTAGAGTAGACTTGACAGTTCTGCTGCTGTTTGAGCCAACTGCACATCCTGGCTTGATCAAATGCATATTCCCTTAAATTTGGTATATATGATTATGTAGCAAAAACATTATCCAGTGTATTCTGTCATATAGTGCCATTAATTTTATTTATAACCAAAAATCAAAAACATCTCGTCCATACCGAGATTATTGCACAGAAATAACTCAATGTAGGTATGATTTTTTATGACATATTTTCAGTGTGATTAACACAGACACCAAACATATTGTAAAAATAGCTTAACAGCTAGGAAATAAAATAATCTGATGTAAATATACCAAACAAACTACATGGCTGCTGGATCATGTCAAACTCACCTTACTGTATAGTACTGTTACGTCAGGACACTACTACGGGGAGTCTTGATAATAGCAGTGGATGTGTATTCTCATAAAGCCCCATAAAAGTCTGGGAAATGAAGTAAATTCCAACAGCGTCATGATTCTTCCCACTCACTCATCATTAGTAACATGGTCATGTGGGCCCATTCTCTTATCTGTTATTCATCAGTATTTGCATGAGAAAACTTTGCATTGGCACTATGGAGCTCTATGTTTCAGTGCTCAGGATGATATTTATACATCCTCAAACTTCAAGTCTGCAGCTCATCAGCCAGAGAAATTGTCTTATTTTCTAGCGATGACATTAATCACCGTAATCTTGACAATGCTCCTCTGTTTGCAGGGTATTCATCATATCCTCTCGAGGATATTTTCTCAAGAACTGATTTTGATGATTCTTTCAGATGAGAAAAATATTTTATCTAGCATGTCAATGTCATAAGATGAATAACCAATCTTGTACTGATTTCA
Organism: Tenualosa ilisha; assembly: GCA_015244755.2. Classification (NCBI taxonomy): domain Eukaryota; kingdom Metazoa; phylum Chordata; class Actinopteri; order Clupeiformes; family Clupeidae; genus Tenualosa; species Tenualosa ilisha. Next base: position 13,813 of record PYXC01002788.1, on the reverse strand, counting down.
CAGGATCCAGAGGTCAGTACACTGTGACTCAGACTCCAGTGGTGAAAGCTGTGTCTGTGGGGGACACGGCCATCCTGAGTTGTAAAGTCAGTAGTGCTGTGTACTGGGATAGTTCTTATGGACACTACCTACACTGGTACCTTCAGGTATCTGGAGAGCCTCCTAAACTCCTCATTTACTTAGCTAGCAGTAGGCAGTCTGGCACTCCATCTCGATTCAGTGGCAGTGGATCTGGAACTGATTTCACTCTGACCATTAGTGGAGTCCAGGCTGAAGATGCAGGAGATTATTACTGTCAGAGTCTCCACATCCCCAGTAACCTTGTGTTCACACAGTGATACAGAGCCGTACAAAAACTTCCCTCAGTGAGAACACACATGACTGCACTTCTGTAGCTGAAACTTTCAGCAGGTGTGACGGGCTTGTTTTCTGTCTTCAACATCTCTTAGTATGTAGTATTTACAATAACAATGGCAGGAAGTTCACTTTTTTATTTAAACACAGTGCCATTAAGTACCATTTATGTAACTTTACATACATAATAAATGATTTTATATAAACATTTGAAATCAGTACTTGTTAAAATAAACATTCTGTGTCCTCTGAAGCATCACAGAAACCTTTCTGAGTTAGAGTAGACTTGACAGCTCTGCTGCTGTTTGAGCCAACTGCACATCCTAGCTTGATCAAATGCATATTGCCTTAAATTTAGTATATATGATTATGTAGCAAAAACATTATCCAGTGTATTCTGTCATATAGTGCCATTAATTTCATTCATAGCCAAAAATCTAAATCATCTCGTCCATACCGAGAATATTGCACAGAAATAACTCAATGTAAGCATGATTTTTTTATGACATATTTTCAGTGTGATTAACACAGACACCAAACATATTGTAAAAATAGCTGAACAGCTACTTGATTAGTAAAATCTTAATGAGACAGAAGTTGATAGGAAATAAAATAACCTGATGTAAATATACCGAAAACAAACTACATGGCTGCTGGATCATGTCAAACTCACCTTACTGTACAGTACTGTTACGTCAGGACACTACTACAGGGAGTCTTGATAATAACAGTGGATGTGTATTCTCATAAAGCCCCATAAAAGTCTGGGAAATGAAGTAAATTCCAACAGCGTCATGATTCTTCCCACTCACTCATCATTAGTAACATGGTCATGTGGGCCCATTCTCTTATCTGTTATTCATCAGTATTTGCATGAGAAAACTTTGCATTGGCACTATGGAGCTCTATGTTTCAGTGCTCAGGATGATATTTATACATCCTCAAACTTCAAGTCTGCAGCTCATCAGCCAGAGAAATTGTCTTATTTTCTAGCGATGACATTAATCACCGTAATCTTGACAATGCTCCTCTGTTTGCAGGGTATTCATCATATCCTCTCGAGGATATTTTCTCAAGAACTGATTTTGATGATTCTTTCAGATGAGAAAAATATTTTATCTAGCATGTCAATGTCATAAGATGAATAACCAATCTTGTACTGATTTCACAGGATCCAGAGGTCAGTACACTGTGACTCAGACTCCAGTGGTGAAAGCTGTGTCTGTGGGGGACACGGCCATCCTGAGTTGTAAAGTCAGTAGTGCTGTGTACTGGCATAGTTCTTATGGACACTACCTACACTGGTACCTTCAGGTATCTGGAGAGCCTCCTAAACTCCTCATTTACTTAGCTAGCAGTAGGCAGTCTGGCACTCCATCTCGATTCAGTGGCAGTGGATCTGGAACTGATTTCACTCTGACCATTAGTGGAGTCCAGGCTGAAGATGCAGGAGATTATTACTGTCAGAGTCTCCACATCCCCAGTAACCTTGTGTTCACACAGTGATACAGAGCCGTACAAAAACTTCCCTCAGTGAGAACACACATGACTGCACTTCTGTAGCTGAAACTTTCAGCAGGTGTGACGGGCTTGTTTTCTGTCTTCAACATCTCTTAGTATGTAGTATTTACAATAACAATGGCAGGAAGTTCACTTTTTTATTTAAACACAGTGCCATTAAGTACCATTTATGTAACTTTACATACATAATAAATGATTTTATATAAACATTTGAAATCAGTACTTGTTAAAATAAACATTCTGTGTCCTCTGAAGCATCACAGAAACCTTTCTGAGTTAGAGTAGACTTGACAGCTCTGCTGCTGTTTGAGCCAACTGCACATCCTAGCTTGATCAAATGCATATTGCCTTAAATTTAGTATATATGATTATGTAGCAAAAACATTATCCAGTGTATTCTGTCATATAGTGCCATTAATTTCATTCATAGCCAAAAATCTAAATCATCTCGTCCATACCGAGAATATTGCACAGAAATAACTCAATGTAAGCATGATTTTTTTATGACATATTTTCAGTGTGATTAACACAGACACCAAACATATTGTAAAAATAGCTGAACAGCTACTTGATTAGTAAAATCTTAATGAGACAGAAGTTGATAGGAAATAAAATAACCTGATGTAAATATACCGAAAACAAACTACATGGCTGCTGGATCATGTCAAACTCACCTTACTGTACAGTACTGTTACGTCAGGACACTACTACAGGGAGTCTTGATAATAACAGTGGATGTGTATTCTCATAAAGCCCCATAAAAGTCTGGGAAATGAAGTAAATTCCAACAGCGTCATGATTCTTCCCACTCACTCATCATTAGTAACATGGTCATGTGGGCCCATTCTCTTATCTGTTATTCATCAGTATTTGCATGAGAAAACTTTGCATTGGCACTATGGAGCTCTATGTTTCAGTGCTCAGGATGATATTTATACATCCTCAAACTTCAAGTCTGCAGCTCATCAGCCAGAGAAATTGTCTTATTTTCTAGCGATGACATTAATCACCGTAATCTTGACAATGCTCCTCTGTTTGCAGGGTATTCATCATATCCTCTCGAGGATATTTTCTCTAGAACTGATTTTGATGATTCTTTCAGATGAGAAAAATATTTTATCTAGCATGTCAATGTCATAAGATGAATAACCAATCTTGTACTGATTTCACAGGATCCAGAGGTCAGTACACTGTGACTCAGACTCCAGTGGTGAAAGCTGTGTCTGTGGGGGACACGGCCATCCTGAGTTGTAAAGTCAGTAGTGCTGTGTACTGGCATAGTTCTTATGGACACTACCTACACTGGTACCTTCAGGTATCTGGAGAGCCTCCTAAACTCCTCATTTACTTAGCTAGCAGTAGGCAGTCTGGCACTCCATCTCGATTCAGTGGCAGTGGATCTGGAACTGATTTCACTCTGACCATTAGTGGAGTCCAGGCTGAAGATGCAGGAGATTATTACTGTCAGAGTCTCCACATCCCCAGTAACCTTGTGTTCACACAGTGATACAGAGCCGTACAAAAACTTCCCTCAGTGAGAACACACATGACTGCACTTCTGTAGCTGAAACTTTCAGCAGGTGTGACGGGCTTGTTTTCTGTCTTCAACATCTCTTAGTATGTAGTATTTACAATAACAATGGCAGGAAGTTCACTTTTTTATTTAAACACAGTGCCATTAAGTACCATTTATGTAACTTTACATACATAATAAATGATTTTATATAAACATTTGAAATCAGTACTTGTTAAAATAAACATTCTGTGTCCTCTGAAGCATCACAGAAACCTTTCTGAGTTAGAGTAGACTTGACAGCTCTGCTGCTGTTTGAGCCAACTGCACATCCTAGCTTGATCAAATGCATATTGCCTTAAATTTAGTATATATGATTATGTAGCAAAAACATTATCCAGTGTATTCTGTCATATAGTGCCATTAATTTCATTCATAGCCAAAAATCTAAATCATCTCGTCCATACCGAGAATATTGCACAGAAATAACTCAATGTAAGCATGATTTTTTTATGACATATTTTCAGTGTGATTAACACAGACACCAAACATATTGTAAAAATAGCTGAACAGCTACTTGATTAGTAAAATCTTAATGAGACAGAAGTTGATAGGAAATAAAATAACCTGATGTAAATATACCAAACAAACTACATGGCTGCTGGATCATGTCATACTCACCTTACTGTACAGTACTGTTACATCAGGACACTACTACAGGGAGTCTTGATAATAGCAGTGGATGTGTATTCTCATAAAGCCCCATAAATGTCTGGGAAATGAAGTTATCTCCAACAGCGTCATGGTTCTACCAACTCACTCATCATTAGTAACATGGTCATGTGGGCCCATTCTCTTAGTTGTTATTCATTAGTATTTGCATGAGAAAACTTTGCATTTACACTATGGAGCTCTATGTTTCAGTGCTCAGGATGATATTTATAGATCCTCAAACTTCAAGTCTGCAGCTCATCAGCCAGAGAAATTGTCTTATTTTGTAGCAATGACTTCAATCACCGTAATCTTGACAATGCTCCTCTGTTTGCAGGGTATTCATCATATCCTCTCGAGGATATTTTCTCAAGAACTGATTTTGATGATTCTTTCAGATGAGAAAAATATTTTATCTAGCATGTCAATGTCATAAGATGAATAACCAATCTGGTACTGATTTCACAGGATCCAGAGGTCAGTACACTGTGACTCAGACTCCAGTGGTGAAAGCTGTGTCTGTGGGGGACACGGCCATCCTGAGCTGTAAAGTCAGTAGTGCTGTGTACTGGCATAGTTCTTATGGACACTACCTACACTGGTACCTTCAGGTATCTGGAGAGCCTCCTAAACTCCTCATTTACTTAGCTAGCAGTAGGCAGTCTGGCACTCCATCTCGATTCAGTGGCAGTGGATCTGGAACTGATTTCACTCTGACTATCAGTGGAGTCCAGGCTGAAGATGCAGGAGATTATTACTGTCAGAGTTACCACAGTGGTGGAGTGTTCAAACAGTGATACAGAGCCTTACAAAAACCTCCCTCAGTGAGAACACACATGACTGCACTTCTGCAGCTGTGAGTCTCTGCAGATGCTGTGGAGCTCATCATAGTGCAGCGAGGGAGCATGACACTTATCTTTTGCAAAGTCCGAAATACACACATTTATAGTGTTGGATGTCCATCAACAGTGGATTGATTACGCTGTACACGTTGAAGATGCAGAAAATTAGTAGCCTACTGTAAGGAGAGAGTTCACACAGTAACACACATGACTGATTTGCCAATGACTGGGTGCAATGGTGATGGTGCCACACAATGGCAGCCTCATACTGCAGCTCCCACTCTTGTTTCCACCCATCTTCACATTTCTTTCCACGTTTTGTTGTGCTGGATTACTTTTTGTTTGGTTATTAGTCATTCTCAACAATTTGGAAACTGTTGCCATTTTCGCTGAGCTTTTCTATTCAAATAACGCACTGTGACTGTTCTGTTTGCATTTATGCATTTAGCAGACGCTTTTATCCGAAGCAACTTACATTTGTCAATTATCAATTACATCAGGGCCAGTCTCCCTAAGTGCCTTGCTCAAGGGCAGCCATGATTTAAACCTACAATTTTCCAGTCTACTTGCATGCCAGCCAGGTTCCTTAACCACTGCGCCACCACCGCACCACCATTTGCCTGTGTGATGAAGCTCTAGCTTCATCTGTGGAGCTGCTGTATCTTCTTTTGCTGTGTGTGGCAGAGGCAGAGTGGAGGGAACCTGGAGCCGAGGCTGTGAAGATGACCATGAGACGTGGAAGAGCGGCGTAGAGGATCGTTCACCCATGGCTCAGGTGGGTCCATGTGCCTGCAGAGGGCTAATTTCAGCTGGCCAGGTTCAGTGGAAGGCGGCCCTGCCAACCGATCGTTTTGGCTGTGTGGTGGTTTCTATTCTCACATGGGTGGGCCAAGTGATGCCATCTTCATAACCACTTTGGCTGAAGACAAGCCTATCCCATATGCATGTCCTCTGTCCTGACTTCAAAGTAGCCACGGTCTCTTGAAGGTGCTGGATACAAACTGACTCACCACATTTGTAGGCTACATGGATCCTCATCCCATATGGACTAATTTATTTGCTTTTGGTTTTGCTGTATCTTTTTTTATCTCTTTTATTGAACTAATAATCTAATTCATGCAATTTCACCACATGCCTTACATTAGTATTTCAATGTATGTGACAAATAAACTCCTTGATCCTTGATTGAGTTTTTAAGTGTATAGTGCATAAGTCTAGGGGACCTCTCACATAAATACATGAATAAATAAAAGACAGGCCAGGGCAGTTCAAAAAAATCTGTAAAGGTTTCTGTCACCGTCACTCTGTCACTCACCCCACTTCTAATGGTACAACATTTAAACCCTTTTTACCTGTTCCATACCAAGCAGCCCAGTGTTGGAAATCCTCCAACCTTCTCCCCACTGCCCCTAATTTCACTAGTAATTCTAAGCCCACATTAGCTTTATCTTTATGTCAGCAGCCGTGACTCACACATGGCTGCTGACACACATCTCCACTGTAGGTATACCCAGGACCATGGACAGCTACCAAGTTAAGCAAACTTATTCTCATTGCTCAGACCTCAATAGGTACCATTCCAGTTGGCCAAATACAGAATCTATGTTTGTTTGTGAATTTGCATTAATGATAGATTTCAGTGCATTCAGAGGATTTTTATAGTGCAGCAAGTTCCCAAACAGCTTAGTAAAGTCATTCCTGATAATGGGTTCCAAAATTAGTATGTTGTCTAAAGTAATATTGTTATGGATAGTTGTCTGCATTCATAGTAAGATGCATTGCTATGATTTTGGAGGACATCGACTGCTAACCTTGTTTTAGATATGCTTTATTTTCTTGCTGTTTTCCCCTCCTTTTTCTCAGTGTGATGCAGAGCCATACACAACACTCCCTCAATGAGCACACACATGACTGCACTACTGCAGCTAAGAATTTCAGCAGGAGTGAAGGGGCTGTATACATTAATTTAGAATATTATACAAGTCTTCTGTCTTCAACATCTTTTTGCTGAACCTTTAATAATGCCAGGATAAATGTACTTATATAACATTTTCCCCACAATCCAGATCCAGGAACATTTGAAATCATTACTTCTTGAAGTAATCATTCTCCATCTCCACTCTGGGATGAGATACAGTCGCTGGTAGCAGACAAGCGTGAATCACAGACAATTCCACTGAATTTAAAAAATACCCAGAAGAAACCTTACAACTTATTACTTACTTCGGCAGTACGTCTTAATCGGCACGTAGATTCCCTGATTATCCTTCCATTATCAGTGACTTTCAGACGACAGGAGATTTTAGTACTGCAGGAGAGACCTCACACTGGGGCTGGGGCAAACAGAGGCTGCACAGAAACCTCCATGACTCAGAATACAAATAACAGCTCTTCTGCTGTGCATGTTGCAAGTACTCACTTGATAAAATCATTATTCCCTTTAAATATGGTATACATAAATCTGTCATTGAAACATCAGACAGAAAACCTGCTTATCTATATTGAGATGTCATTTGGCATTTCACAATCAAGAGTGTACAAAGATAATACAATGTCAACATAAGTTCATTATGATACAATATGTTCTATCATTAATGTAGACACCAAACATGTCTTATAAGAGCAGCTGAACACATACTTAAATCATAAAATCAAAACCTAACTTATTAAGACATGCTTTGAAGAGAAAGAAATAAAATGACATAGTTTTTCAAAAACAGAAACAACCTGAATATAATATATATGTATATGAACTGGAAAACATAAATTGTGCTTTATTCACTCAAAAACTAGCTTTTGTTTTGTATTTTAACCTGTTGTTCCAGCCTATATCAGTGGTTAGATGTGTAAGCAGACCATCACTGTTGTCAATAGGTATTGGAAGATCGTCCATGCTGTCTGGTAAGGAGTACAGGCAACATTATTGGTAGAGAGAAAGTAATTAGACTGACTTTTCCTGTTTCAGCTTCTCTCAAATGTTACTCCAGGAATCTGCTGTAACAGCAGCGGCCCAAGAAGGATGGGTTCCCCCAGAAGTCTGGGTCCTCCCAAAGTTTCTTCCAGCTTCCGTCGACTAAGGCTTGCTTTTGTGGGCATGAGGACAGTGCAGAATTAGATTTTATTGAACATCCAGTATGATAAAGAAAAACATTCAAATGCTTTGCACATCTTCACAGTTATTTTCTTTCCTTTTTTTTCTGTAAATATTTGTCAGTGAGGTGTTAATTGCTGGCCAGTATTAAACAAACACCATACTGAATCCAGCAGTGAAAGTTGTGTGGGGGAGCCATTCTAAACAGTAAAGTCAAATAAATATGTTAAATAAAATAATTAATAAATCATCAGCAAGACAATTAATCCACATGGACTCAGTAGTCAGCAGTCCTGTCTAAATTATACATGTTGGCAGGCTTTTTGTCGGTGACAATCTCAGTTCTGTCTTCAGTTTCTAATATGTATTTGAGATACATTCCCAATGTGACCTACCTGCTTCAGTGGACAGTGCTGATTCTGAAGTTTTTCTGCCCTAAATACACACATTTATAGTGTTGGATAGTAAACCTAGGTCACAGTTATGACATATATTTTTTTGTCTGTTTTCTCCTAGGTGTAATGATTTATGGTTAAAAATGTATGACGTCAGAGTGTCCACATTAGTGGAGTGCTTATACTCCATGGTGGTACGCATGACTGCACGTGTGTGAGAGGGGATGTGTAGAAGTCGTTCCCTCTTTAAGTGTGTAGTGGGTGAGCTTAGAGGGGTATTCACATAAATATATGAATACATTTTGGAAAAGCTTGTCATCACTCATCCCACTTCAACTGCTCCCTGTCTCACAATAAGCACTGTGTTGCTTCAACCTTCTCCCCATTGTCCTTCATTTCTCTAGTAAGTCTAAGCCGACATTGGCTCTTTCTTTATGTCAGCAGCCATGACTCAAACATGATCTTTGCCCAGGACCATGGGCAACAACCAAGCCCATCAAGATTATTGTCACTCAGAGTTCAGTCCTCAATACGTGACACTCTAAAGGGCCAACGACTGGAGCTACGATGCTTCATTGTACACCCCCATTTGCATAGAGGAGATCATTTGCATCAGTGATAGAGTTCACTGCATTCAGGGGAGTTTTATAGTACAGCAAGCTCCCAGACAGCTTGGTGAAGTCATTCCTGATAATGTGTTCCAAAAGAAGTATGCTGTCTAAAGTAATATTTTTGTGGACGATTGTCTGCATTCCTGGTAAGATGCATTACTATGACTTCGGAGGACACAGGCTACTAGTAACCTTGTAAATGTAGATATGCTTTATTTTCTTTTTGCCTTTCTTTTCAGAATGCAGGGGTCAGTACACTGTGACTCAGACTCCATCAGTATTACCTGCTGTTCCTGGCCAAACTGTCACTCTGAACTGTAAAGTCAGCAGTAATGTCTATAACAACAACTATCTGCACTGGTACCATCAGGTATCTGGAGAGCCTCCTAAACTCATCATTTATGGAGCTAGCAATCGGCAGTCTGGCACTCCATCTCGATTCAGTGGCAGTGGATCTGGAACTGATTTCACTCTGACCATTAGTGGAGTCCAGGCTGAAGATGCAGGAGATTATTACTGTCAGAGTGTCCACATCCCTAGTAACGCTGTGTTCACACAGTGATACAGAGCCGTACAAAAACCTCCCTCAGTGAGAACACACATGACTGCACTTTTGCAGCTGAAACTTTCAGCAGGTGTGAGGTGCTTGTTTTCTGTCTTCAACATCTCTCTAGCATTTACAATAACAATGGCATAAAAATAATGTCATTTTTAAGTTCACTTTAATTAAAACTTTATTTATTTAAAAAAAGACAGTACCATTAAGTACAATTTAGGTAACTTTACATGCACATTAATTGATTTTATATAAACATTTGAAATCATTACTTGTTGAAATAAACCTTCTGTGTCCTCTGAAGCATCACAGAAATCTCTCTGAGTCAGAGTAGATTTGACAGTTTTGCTGCTGTTTGAGCCAACTGCACATCCTGGCTTGATCAAATGCATATCTCCCTTAAATTTGATATACATGATTATGTAGTCAAAACATTATCCAGTGTCATTTAGTGCCATTAATTTTATTTATAGCCAAAAACCAAAATTATCTCGTCCATACCGAGAATGTTGCACAGAAATAACTCAATGTAAGCATGATTTTTTATGACATATTTTCAGTGTGATTAACATAGACACCAAGCATATTGTAAAAATAGCTTAACAGCTACTTGATTAGTAAAATCTTAAACAGACAGAAGTTGATAGGAAATCAATAACCTGATGTAAATATACCAAACAAACTACATGGCTGCTGGATCATGTCAAACTCACCTTACTGTACAGTACTGTTTTGTCAGGACACTACTACAGGGAGTCTTGATAATAGCAGTGGATGTGTATTCTCATAAAGCCCCATAAAAGTCTGGGAAATGAAGTAAATTCCAACAGCGTCATGGTTCTACCAACTCACTCATCATTAATAACATGGTCATGTGGGCGTATTCTCTTAGCTGTTATTCATCAGCATTTGCATGAGAAAACTTTGCATTGGCACTATGGAGCTCTATGTTTCAGTGCTCAGGATGATATTTATAGATCCTCAAACTTCAACTCTGCAGCTCATCAGAGAAATTGTCTTATTTTGGAGCGATGACTTCAATCACCGTAATCTTGACAATGCTCCTCTGCTTGCAAGGTTTTAATCATAAGAATCCTAAGAACTGTTTTTGATGATTCTTTCAGATGAGAAAAATATTTTATCTAGCATGTCAATGTCATAAGATGAATAACCAATCTTGTATTGATTTCACAGGATCCAGAGGTCAGTACACTTTGACTCAGACTCCAGTGGTGAAAGCTGTGTCTGTGGGGGACACGGCCATCCTGAGCTGTAAAGTCAGTAGTGCTGTGTACTGGCATAGTTCTTCTGGACACTACCTACACTGGTACCTTCAGGTATCTGGAGAGCCTCCTAAACTCCTCATTTACTTAGCTAGCAGTCGACAGTCTGGCACACCATCTCGATTCAGTGGCAGTGGATCTGGAACTGATTTTACTCTGACTATCAGTGGAGTCCAGGCTGAAGATGCAGGAGATTATTACTGTCAGAGTCTCCACTACCCCAGTAAATGGGTGTTCACACAGTGATACAGAGCCGTACAAAAACCTCCCTCAGTGAAAACACACATGACTGCACTGCTGCAGCTGAGAGTCTCTGCAGATGCTGTGCTCATCATAGTGCAGCGAGAGTGAGCATGACACTTATCTTTTGCAAAGTCCTAAATGCACACATTTGTAGTGTTGGATGTCCATCAACAGTGGATTGATTACACTGTACACATTGAAGATGCAGTAGATTAGTGGCCTACTGTAAGGGGAGAGTTCACACAGTGACACACATGACTGATTTGCCAATGACTGGGTGCAATGGTGATGGTGCCACACAATGGCAGCCTGATACTGCAGCTCCCACTGTTTCCACCGATTTTCACATTTCTTTTCACCTTTTGTTGTGCAGATCATGCCTTTGAATCATCTGTTACTTTTTGTTTGGTTATTAGTCATTCTCAACAATTTGGAAACTGTTGCCATTTTTGCTAAACTTTTCTATTCAAATAATGCGCTGTGACTGATCTGTTTGCATTTACAATTACACATTTAGCAGACGCTTTTGTCACCCGGTTTTAGTGTCCGTGACCGGACAATGATGCAGGTGTGGTGGTAAGTAGTGAGCCAACAGACAAAAGGTCCAGTTCAGCAATTTATTAATTATTTAAACAGAGGTGATGCTTCTGTATTCAAAACTCGTATGTCCACAGTCCACAAGCCCACAAACCACAGTCCCTCGATCATAAAAACATATTCTGCAATAAAAGAAACGCGATCCCACCACCAGCCACCAGGCGCAGCAGTCCAGCAGAAGCAGCAAGCAAAAGCGAGCGGAGAAGCAATCCAAACGACCCAGCGGCAAGACAGCAACCAATTGTAGCAGCCAGACCAGCACGACTGCTTAGCCAGCACATGCAAAATACCATCCCCTCCACGCTTCTCCTCCTCCGTTCGTCCGGCTGGCACTGGCAAGTATCTCCGAAGGAGAGAGAGGGGGAGAGGAGTCTCAGCAGTGGAGAAGTGCTACCGCAGCAACAAATTTATCCCGTAATCAATGCAGGACAAGGTGTACTTACTTGACCTGGGTGCGGCTTAACCGCGAACCCAGGAGCAGAATCAAAAACCTTGTGCACAGTGTGGAACCACAGTCAAACGCGGGGCGTTCTTCTCCCCGTGCTGTCCTCTCCGCTCTGGCCGGTCGCGAGCACATTCACCTTCCTTCCGGATACCTATATACAAAAGACACACCTACCCCCCACCTGTCCAACATCCAGTCCTACTAATCAGTCTGCTCCAGAAATAATGCAATGACTGAATTTGTTATTATTCAATCAAGGAGGACACGTGTAAGTTGTTAATTAGCATGGCACACAAAATTAGGACAACACAGCAAACGTGCATTTCATCATGGCAAACAAGATTACTATTCAGTTCATTTAACTTGTCATTGTCCAGCCTTTAGGAAAGGCTGTGGGTTATTGGGGTTAACAACAACGTGAGTAACACACAGCACACAATCAGTGATGCACAGCAAGTGTTAGGAATAAAAATAAATGTATAATCAGGCACTGCACACTATAACCCAACACTACAAAAATTACACACTGTGACACTTTTCTACAAAGCAACTTACATTTGTCAGCTATCAATTACATCAGGGTCAGTCTCCCTAAGTGCCTTGCTTAAGGGCAGCCAGGATTCAAACCCACAATTTTCCAGTCTACTTGCATGCTAGCCAGGCTCCTTAACCACTGTGCCACCACCGCAGTCTTTGCTGTGAGATGAAGCTCTAGCTTTGTCTGTCTTAATAAAGGGGCCAGTAAGACGAAGAGCGGCGTAGAGGATCGTTCACCCATGGCTCAGGTGGGTCCATGTGCCTGCCGAGGGCTAATTTCAGCTGGCCAGGTTCAGTGGAAAAGGCCCTGCCAACCGATCGTTTTGGCTGTGTGGTGGTTTCTATTCTCACATGGGTGGGCAAGTGATGCCATCTTCATAACCACTTTGGCTGAAGACAAGCCTATCCCATATGCATGTCCTCTGTCCTGACTTCAAAGTAGCCACGGTCTCTAGAAGGTGCTGGATACAAACTGACTCACCACATTTGTAGGCTGCATGGATCCTCATCCCATATGGACTAATTTATTTGCTTTTGGTTTTGCTGTATCTTTCTTTATCTCTTTTTTGAACTAATAATCTAATTTATGCAATTTCACCACATGCCTTACATTAGTATTTCAATGTATGTGAGAAATAAACTCCTTGATCCTTGATTGAGTTTTTAAGTGTATAGTGCATAAGTCTAGGGGACCTTTCACATATATGCACAGGCCAGGGCAGTTCAAAAAATCTGTGAAAGTTTCTGTTGCTGTCAATCTGTCACTCACCCCACTTCTACTGGTATGACATTTAAACCCTTTATACCTGTTCCATACCAAGCGGCCTGTGTTGGAAAACCTCCAACCTTCTCCCCATTGCCCTTAATTTCACTAGTTATTCTAAGCCCATTGGCTTTATCTTTATGTCAGCAGCCATGACTCACACAAGGCTGCTGACATACATCTCCACTGTAGGTATACCCAGGACCATGGACAGCTACAAGTTAAGCAAACTTGTTCTCATTGCTCAGGCCTCAGTAGGTACCATTCCAGTTGGCCAAATACAGAATCTATGTTTGTTTGTTAATTTGCATTAATGATAAAGTTCCCAGACAGCTTAGTAAAGTCATTCCT
>PYXC01002787.1:52500-77500 GCA_015244755.2 Tenualosa ilisha | reverse complement strand
TCCATACCAGCCAGAACAAATAGACTCAGAGACAGCTTTTTCCCTAAAGCTGTCACAATACTCAACTCTAGTCTGCACTGAGAAACTGACATACTTTGCACTGGCTGTCACATGCACCTCTTGTCATAGGCCACTTGTAAGCTGTATTTTGCACTATCAACAACCAATATTTATTACTGAATGCTGCTGTCACATGTCACTTTACCTATACCACCAGAGTATCACCAAACCATTTTTATTATTATTACTTATTTTATATTTTATTTTATTTTATTTTTTATTTATACGGTTTTATCTTTTGTTGTGTAAATATATATATATGCATATTTTTCTTTTGCATATTGGATTTGTACATACTTTTCAATCCATTTTATGTGTGCACTCTATGGGGCAGCTTTGAATTACATTACACTCTGTGCAATGACAATAAAGGCGTTCTATTCTATTCTAATTAATTAAGTCACATTTTTTCATTGTGATTAATTATTTTTTTCCCCACTGATTGACAGCACAATATGTTTATATATATATATATATACATAGAGAGAGAGAGAGAGAGAGAATTTAGATATCCTCACCATTTTCACACACACACACACACACACACACACACCACACACACACACGTCTTACCTCTCCATACTCTTCAAAAAACTTGTTCTTGTTGCGATGGATGGTGTCGATGACTTTGGTGAGAATGGTGGGCAGCCGGTCCCTGACGGTCAAGTAGGCGAAAGATCTGACGGGAAACCGAAACACAACCTTTAATAAACCATCTTCATAGTCTCTAAGACCCCCCACAATGCTCCAAAATGTCAGTCTGATCAGCGAGACATGTCAACTCAGTCGAGTTGAAAGCTGAATTGACTTGGATGGCTTCAATATCAAAGACTGTCTATAATTACCATTTAATTTAATAATATTTAATATTCAGTAATAACATTTAATTTGCATCCATTCAAATGAATTAAATCAACACCAGACAGCATGAATGGAGAAGTTCCATTGAGTTAACATTGGACAGCGTTTTAACACCTGGAGAGACACATTATCACTATAATATCTCACAAAATCAGTAAATGACATAGTTAGCCTTTAAATAAGTTTGATAACACCGTCAAATAAGTTTATAAACACTTTGGAGAGCGACAGAGATGGGAAGCGTTCGCGTTAGCTTATTGACGTTAGCCACATTACCGTTAGCAAACAAGCAACCGGCAGTTTCGTATTACCAGCGATGCGCGTCCATGTGAGGGTTAAAATATGGTTATTAAAAGTGCTCAAAAGTAGGATGCGATCCCAAAGGATCAGAACTGATCATACCCTTCGATTTTAGCTGACAGCGACGGCGGAGCCCCTTGAAATAAAACGAGATTTGCCTCCATGTTTAGGTCGCCCGTCACCAAATGCGCCACAGCGCCACCAAGAGTCTTGGAGGTCAAATCAAACTGCAAGTGCCCAAAAACTTCAGGATAAAGTGTTTGCATTGCTACGATATCCGTTTCTTCTCCATATTGGGGATATTTTAAAAAATAAATGAGAGTTTTATATCAGATTAAACATCATTCAGTGCATTTTTTGGGCCTGAGGATTTAAAAAAATCAAACTAGACTGGAAGTAACTTTGGGATTATTCAATTACAATTCCTTGGCAACATCAAGGCTAGAAAGATCATTGAAAAGTCTACACCTAATCCAGCTGTATTGAGTGCAATCTACAATGCATGTCTCAGGAAAACTGTCTCAGAAACCCTGCAAACCTCACCGAACCCATATTTACTATTAATTTATTTAACTGAGTGTACTTTTTGAGAATGCACTTAACATCTTATACTTAATTTCTCTTTTATACTGCACTTTTTATGACACTATTGCACTTTCAACTTCAAATAGTGCAGTTTTGATGTTAGCAATATGCTACTCTTTGTTAGTTTCTTTCATTGGGTTGTAGCTTGAATGTTTATCCTCTTTTGGAAGTCGCTTTGGATAAAAGCGTTTGCTAAATGTATAAATGTAAATGTGATGCATCATACACCCGCGCTCGTGTGTGTGTGTGTGTGTGTGTGTGTGACCGATGTGACCAAGGAGTAACAAGCGGTTTCAGCCCTGAGACACAGGATGTTAGCTTGAATGGGTGTGAGGAAAACGAACACACTGACTGCCAGAAAACTGAGGAAGTGGGGGTGGACACACACACACACACACACACACACACACACACACACACACACACACAAACACAGCCTCAAAATGACAAACACGTGTACATGTAACACCCCCACACACATTTGATTACTTTGTGTAGCAGGACCAACACTTACTAAAACACACACACACACACACACACACACACACACACACAGACACACAAGAAACAGGCTGATAGATAGGCGTAGGCCTCCAGGAAGATGGTTCGGGGTGGTGGACTGCAATCAATTCTGAGATCCTTTGTGTTGGTCTCGGGTCAATATCCCTTGATCAGTGTTGATTGATACTGGCTACTCCCAGATCAATGCTCCTGGACCGTGCTGTTGCTATCTGCTATGATCAGCTCTTCAGATACACTGCAATAGTGTCATAAAATTGCAGCATAAAAGAGAGATTGAGTAAGAGATTAAGAGGTTAAGTGCATTCTCAGAATTCAAGCCAGGAGGTATTCTTGGAAGATCTGAGGTCTTCAAGAGTTTCTTGAAGGTGGAGAGGGTTGATCTGTTGATCTGGTAGCGCTTGGAAGGTCATTGCAGCGTGGAACAAAACATGAGAAGAGTCTGGATTGACCCGCACGAGGTGTTTGGCCGTGCTAGAGAACGTTCCCTAGAGGAGCGAAGCGGTCGTCGGGTGACGTAGGGCTTCAGGAGAGCATTCGGGTCGATGGGAGCAGAACCGTCAATCACCCTGTAGGCCAACATCAGTGCTTTGAATTTGATGCTAGCGGCTAAGGCTAGCCAGTGGAGTTCAATGACCAGAAGTATACATTAGCATGTTAGCACACGACCCACTATGCTACCCGTGTCCGCTACCTGTTTAACACCAATGCACTCCCAGTACAATAACAGTACAGTCGATTTTGAAACATTAGGCAATCATTGCTAACATTATGTCATATATAGCCTACACCCACAATCCCCTGCTGCTAACAGGCTAAAAAGGCTAAATAGGCTACTTCGAGCCTGCTAAGGATGTTTGAATAAATACAACATTAGCATCCTACCAAGGCTGAGTGTACAGCCAAGGCTATATGACACTATAAGACACTGCTTGTATCCTACTGAGGCTATATGTCTGTATGCTAATAGCCTTTGTGGTCTGGATAGCCTGCAGCAGGACAGCTTGACACAGGCCCGACAGCAGAGGGGGACCAGACGTCCTCCAGGGAGCAGAACTGGTAGTCTGTCCGGCACAAAAAAAAAAAAAATGTAAATTAAAAAATAAAAAATAAAAAACTAATTTGTCTAGTTTTTGCAGCTAAAACTGAGATTTTTACGGATATTGGACGGCTAAAATGGGAATTTCTGGAAAATGCTCTGGGGTTTTTTTATCTGATATTATGTCTATTTCTTTAATCTTTCATTTTCATATTTATTTATTTTTTTTGGAAAATTTTGAGTATCTGTACCAAAAATTAAAATACTAATGACGTCTATTATTTTTTTTAATTATTATAAAATAGCATGACAGTTGAAAGGGTCGTCATGAGGGGGAATAACGTTATGACCCGAAGTCTCAGAAGCTTTAAACGTTAGGCGAGTTTGTCATGGGAAACCGATAACCGCAGCCTGCAACCGAAAATGCAAATGTTGGCGACTTGTTTCACTAACGACTCCGCGTTATCTGTTTTGGAAATGGAGGAGGGGAAAGCCGACCCAGGGTTTATTTTTCCTCCCCTTGTAAAAAAGCAATCGGTTTATGTTTAACTTTTGCTCAAACGGTTGTTGAAATCCTCTCTTTTTTACGCGCGCCCCCTTTAAAAGGTTCCCCGTTTCTCTCCAAAAAAAAAAAAAAACCCCGAAACCCCGGGGTGAACGATTCTACCGCGCGCCTCCCGTTTGACGCCAGGGAACCGATTTCTTTTAAAGCGACCGGGGGGCCACTGGGTTTTTTTTTACAACTGCTGGTTTTAAGTGCTTTTTAGACAGTCATGTGATTGTAACGTAAGCCGACCGGAAAACACCGACGACCATCGCCGCCAATGCTGCGTCTGGGTGAGGAACAGAGCAGCTGCGAGACCCAACGGACGAGTCCCCCGGTAACAAACAACAACGCGGCTAACTCGCGGACAGACGCTGCGTAAGAAGGTAAGGGGTTTTGGAGATGTGAGGCGTTTTCTTCCGTATCCCACCGTGCGCACGACGCGCTTTTATTTACGCATTCGAGGTTTGTGTCATTATTTTGAAGTAGTTGGAGACGTTTTGATTCGGTGACCAACCCCTCCTCTCTCGCTCTCTCTCTCCTTCCCCCGTGTGTCCATTACACGAGACACCGTTTATTTTCGCTTCGCGTCGCGTTGGTTGGGTTCCTGCTGGCGCTCAGTGCGACTCGGCGCAATAACGAACGGCTTTTCCAAAATGATGGTGTGTGTGTGTGTATGTTTGTGCGTGTGTGTGTGGCCGTTATCCATAAGACAGCTCGGCTTCATCGTGATGGTTTTGCCAGTTCGACGCATTTTTTTTCAAGGGGTTATTTTTTATTTGCTAGGAAAGCAGAACTGCGGAAGTGGTTTGGCTCTGCGGGAGATCTGTGGGGTCCACGTGTCTACGTTGTGGGCGGTGCGATGCTATACACGCTACTCGGCCAACGAAAGTAGCCCAACTGAAGCCTGTCTTTCACCTCTTTTGAATGCTATCAGCTTTTCTGTTTTAAAGCAAGCCAGTAAGGTTTTATAATTTAAAAAAAAAAAAACGTAATTTTTAAAACTTTAAAAACTGTTTCTTCGAAGGGATTTTGTGAGTTGTGTTTCCCATGTTTTTGTTGCTATGGACAGGATGGTGTGTTGAAAAACTGGTTGGACTCCTCCGTGAGGCTCCGCTCAAACACACACACACACACACACACACACACACACACACACACACAAACACAGACAAAGCAAGGGTTAGAACCTCCCCACACACACAGACACACACACACCTTACACAGACTAGAACACAGTTATACACACACACATACACACAGACATACACCGCAAAACACAAACACACTCACACCCCAGAACACACACACACAGTGACACCATTGTTTCTTGCCGTTGGTGCTTGTTTCACTTACCCTGTAGTCTTCATAGCCTTAAGTGTGTGTGTGTGTGTGTGTGTGTGTGTGTTGGCAGCTGTGTTGAGATGCCACGTTCTGATTGGTTGCTGCAGGAATGTCGATTGCATGTGAGACCGGTCATTTGACTTCGTCTTTAGCCCTGACCCTTGACCTCAAGGGTCAAACAGACACACACATGCACCATAGACAGTTGAGAAAATTATGCACATATACACACACACACACACACACCCCTATCAGACACTTCTCCATAAGAGTGTACACACACACACACTCACACACACAGTGTAGGACAGAATTGACCATACCACTGAGGGCAGCGTTAGCGTAGCGTAGCAGTTAAGGAGCCTGGCTAGCATGTAGCAAGTAGCCTGAAAAGTTGGGGCTTCGAATCCCAGCTGCCACCGTTGTGCCCCTGAGCAAAGCACTTCACCCTAAGTTGCTCTAGGGGAGACTGGCCTGAACAATTGTTGAAAAAAAAAAAATTGTTGAAAAACTGCTGATAGTTGAAAAATTGTTGAAAAATTTTTGGTCTGGTAAATGCAGAAATGTAAGTGAATTTAGAACAACATCAGCCAACGCATATATTCATCGTATATACTCAGTATATATATATTTATGAATATATATATATATATATTGGCCGACGTTCCAAATTAATTTACATTTATGCATTTAGCAGACGCTTTTATCCAAAGCGACTTAATTTTTTCAACAATCAAAAATTTTTTTTTTCACACAATTGTTCAGGGCCAGTCTCTCCCCGAGAGCAACTTAGGGTGAAGTGCCTAGGGTCAGCCTCAGGGTCACGACAAGATTATACCTATGTATCTCATATATAAATAATATGATTGATAAATAATAATATATATAAATAATAATAATAAATAATAATATAATTGAAATATTCTCTCGTCCGGCAGGAGTTAGAATGGCGCTGGCCAACCACGGTCTCGTCTTGCTACAGCAGCTGAATACCCAGAGGGAGTTCGGCTTCCTATGCGACTGCACCGTGGCCATCGGCGACGTCTTCTTCAAAGCGCACAAGGCCGTCCTGGCCGCCTTTTCCAACTATTTTCGAATGCTCTTCATTCACCAGGACAGGTAAACACACACACACACACACACACACACACACACACACACACACACAGACACACACACACTCCTAGACTCACATGCTCTGCCATCGATTCGATTCGATTCGATTCAGTTTTATTTCTACAAGTGCCTTTTGCAATAGTATCGTCTTGTGGCGCTTCACAGAAGTAGCGCCCAAGGGAGCCAAGGAAAAACTCCCTTATGTTTAGTTAATCTAGGAAGAAACCTTGGGCAGATCCACGACTCAAGAGGGCTAACCCAAGAGCAACAGGGGCCAAGGAAAAACTCCCTTATGTTCAGTTAATCTAGGAAGAAACCTTGGGCAGATCCACGACTCAAGGGGGCTAACCCAACTGCCAGGGGTCAGAGGTCAAAAATAACAATCAGCAGTAACCATGACAGACTATAAGTTGCCTATGGTTTAGCTAAGGTTCATAATAGTTCATAATTGAGTATTATCCCACTTTTACATTACATGGTAGTCAGTCTATAGGTGGTTATCAGGAATTATGGCTGGACAATGTTGCTACGGTATGTAGAAATTGTCTAACAGTTGTGTGTTGTGTGTGTGTGTGTGTGTGTCCCTTAGCGACTGCGTGCGTCTGAAGGCGGGGGACGTCCAACCCGAGATTTTCAGCTACCTGTTGAACCTGATGTACACGGGGCGCCTGCCGGCGCAGGCCATCGACCCCACGCGCCTGGAACAGGGCGTGAAGTTCCTGCACGCCTACCCCCTCCTCCAAGAGGCCAGCCTGTCAATCGACCCCGCCGACCCCGCCCATCCCCATGCCCATCCCTCCACGGCAGCCACGCACGGCTCCTCCTCGCTCTACGGGATCCAGATCGCCGAGCAGCAGGGGGCGTTGGCCTCGTGCGACTCCACCCCCCGCCCGTCAAGCTCCCCGTCGGACTGCGAGGTCCGCGGCGGCGCGGAGGGCGGGGCCAGAGCCAGGGAGGCGGGCTCAGTTTCGGAGTCGGAGCTACAGGCCTACGGGAGCGGCGCCAGACCCGGCGCGGAGGAGGCGGGGTCGACGGGGTCGACGGACGCGCCGTACGGCGACGCCCCTTCGTCCTCTTCGGCGGGCCCCGGCACCACCATCCTCCACGTGAAGCCGAGCATCATGCACCGCAGCGGATCCTTCCGGAAGCATCACGCGTGCCACGTCTGCGGCAGCCGATTCGCCCAGCGCTACGCCCTCCGCGAGCACCTCCTGCTTCACGCGCAGGCGTTCCTCCCCCCGGACGCCTTCGACACGCCCCTTCCCATGATCCCCGGCGGCACGACCGCCCCCGACTTCGAGGAGCTCCTCCGAGGCGGCGGCATCGCCATGGCGACGGCGGCCGTCACGGCGGCGACCAACGCCGTTCGCGACGGGGAGCACCCCGTCCTTCTGCCCGTTGCCAAGGAGTCGCCGCGCCCCGACATCATGCCCGTCTCCATCTCCGCGGCGACCGGCGCGTGCGCGCTGATGGGTCAGCCGCAGGCGGACACGCCCCCGCCCTCGGACATCGCCGACATCGACAATCTGGAGGGCGCCGCGGACGCCGAGCGCGAGGTCAAGAGGAGGAAGTACGAGTGTTCGACGTGCGGCAGGAAATTCATCCAGAAGAGCCACTGGCGTGAACACATGTATATCCACACGGGCAAACCTTTCCACTGTCGTTCCTGCGGCAAGAGCTTCTGCCGGGCCAACCAGGCCGCGCGTCACGTGTGCGTGGGTCAGCTGGACGCCGAGCGCCAGGGCGCCGACCTCTGCAACGCCGAGGACGGCCAGCAGCAGGAGGCGCTCTTCCCCCGGCCCTACAGGTGCAACGTGTGCGACGCCACTTTCTCCAACCCCCAGCAGGTGCTCAAACACCTGTGCTTCACGCGGGCGTCCTACCAGGCCGGCCTCGCCGGCGAGCTCCCCGCGCCGACGCCCCACCCCGGGACGGGGCCGGGGATGGACTCGCGGGGCCCCGAGGCGACCGTCGGGGACGAGGGGTCGGACACGTCCAGCGGGAGCCGAGACTGCGCCGTCTTGAGGACGATCAAAAACGAGGAGGTGGCGGTCGAGTGAAAAAGGCCCTTCTGTTGCTAAACTGAGCTCAGCACTGCAAGCTAAGCTCACTTGGAGACACATGGATTAAACACAATGTGTGTGGTGTGTGTGTGTGTGTGTGTGTTGGAGAGGGCGCTTAACGGATATGTGTGTGTGTACCTACTGATTTCAGCTTCTGTTGATGTTTTTTTGTGATGTGTGTTGATCGTGAATGCACTGGTCAAGGGCAGATCAAGGTGAATTTAAACTAGAAGCTAACGTTTGCCTGTTAGCAAAGCAGCCAATGAGTTTTGGGAGGAGACGGGACAGGCCAACCAGCCAGTGACTGACTTTCCGGGCGGAGAGAGACAGGCCAGCCAGCCAATGAGAATTTGCAAGCAGTTTTTTTTTTTTTTTTTTTTTTAACGCAGACAGGCAGGCAGCGGACGCCTTAGGCTATGTGAGTCTATGACCGTGTGGCGTGAGGAAATTGTGCCATATTTCAGAGCTCTGTGTGTGTGTGTGTGTGTGTGTGTGTGTGTGTGTGTGAGAGAGAGAGAGAGAGAGAGAGACAGACAGAGAGAGAGTGTGTGTGTGTGAGTGTGAGACAGAGAGAGAGAGAGAGTGTGTGTGTGTTTGGTGGGGGTGAGCTTGTGCTGTATCTGTGTCAGAGCTGTGTGTGTGTGTGTGTGTGTGTGTGTGTGTGTGCGCGCGCTCGGAGTTCCGTTGGTTCACACTCTGCGGCTTGAGGCCTCTGGCCTCCTGTTTAACAGCTAAAGAGAAGGGAAGGGGAAGTAGCAGGGGGAGCCTTCTACAGTTAAACCACCCACACACACACACACACACACACACACACACACACACACACACACACACACACAATGGCCTCTAGCACGAGAAAACCGCACAGCTCTTGCTCTGCTTCTGTGGCCCCAAACATTCTCACTAGCGCGCTAACAGTTAGGCTGTAAATATCCTCTCTGGCACGCTAACAGTTAGCCTCTAAATATCCTCACTAGCACCCTAACAGTTAGGCTCTATGTATCCTTGCTAGCACGCTAACAATTAGGCTGTAAATATCCTCACTAGCATGCTAACCATTTGGCTCTGAATATTCTTGCTAGCACACTAACAGTTAAGCTCTAAATATCCTTGCTAGCACGCTAACAATTAGGCTCTAAATGTCCTCACTAGCATGCTAACAGTTAGGCTCTAAATATCCTCACTAGCATGCTAACAGTTAGGCTGTAAATATCCTCACTAGCATGCTAACCATTTGGCTCTGAATATTCTTGCTAGCACACTAACAGTTAGGCTCTAAATGTCCTTGCTAGCACGCTAACAATTAGGCTCTAAATGTCCTCACTAGCATGCTAACAGTTAGGCTCTAAATATCCTCACTAGCATGCTAACAGTTAGGCTGTAAATATCCTCACTAGCATGCTAACCATTTGGCTCTGAATATTCTTGCTAGCACACTAACAGTTAGGCTCTAAATATCCTTGCTAGCACGCTAACAATTAGGCTCTAAATGTCCTCACTAGCATGCTAACAGTTAGGCTCTAAATATCCTCGCTAGCATGCTAACAGTTAGGCTGTAAATATCCCCACTAGCACCCTAACAGTTAGGCTCTAAATATTCTTGTTAGCATGCTAACCATTAGGCTTTAAATATCCTTGCTAGCACTCTAACTATTAGGGCTGTAAATATCCTCACTAGCACGCTAAAAGTAAGGCTCTGAATGTCCTCACTAGCATGCTAACAATTTGGCTGTAAATATCCTCACTAGCACACTAACAGTAAGGCTCTAAATGTCCTCACTAGTATGCTAACAGTTAGGCTGTAAATGTCCTCACTAGCATGCTAACAGTTAGCCTCTAAATGTCCTCAATAGCATGCTAACAGTTAGGCTCTAAACATCCTTGCTAGCATGCTAACCATTAGGCTCTAAATATCCTTGCTAGCACACTAACAGTTAGCCTCTAAATGTCCTCAGTAGCACGCTAACAGTTAGGCTCTAAATACCCAAATATCTGAAGCGCGCTAAACCTACGTTGTCGAACGTTTTCAACATGCTAATATTACTGCAGAAGATTCTAAAAGGTTAGCGATAGATTAGAGCTAAGTTTACGTCTCGTGACGTTTGCACGAACACGCAAGGGCTTCCCCTGCAACTCTAGATATGTGAAACACTGCTGCGCTAACCTTTCTGCACCACACTGTGTGTGTGTGTGTGTGTGTGTGTGTGTGTGTGTGTGACTGCAAACATGGCACATAAACTTCTCTCAAGGTGAAGCTTGTGAACAGAAGCAGTCTATCTACTGGCTTTGCTGTGCCCGCCTTCTCCCAGTAACTGTCCAATAGCAACGCATCTATTTGAGGTCTGTCCAATAGAAACCTCTGGGCATTTGAGGTGTGTCCAGTTTCACTTTTAGACCTGCACCTGTCCATCTGGAGAACCTGATTGGCTAATCTTAACCCTACCTCAGAGGTGTGGAGAATCTGATTGGCCAATCCTAACCCTAACACAGAGGTGTGGAGAATCTGATTGGCCAATCCTAACCCTAACACAGAGGTGTGGAGAATCTGATTGGCTAATCCCACCCTAACACAGAGGTGTGGAGAATCTGACTGGCCAATCCTCACCCTAACACAGAGGTGTGGAGAATCTGATTGGCCAATCCCAACCTTAACACAGAGGTGTGGAGAATCTGATTGGCCAATCCTAACCCTATCTTAGAGGTGCGGAGAATCTGATTGGCTAATGGTTAGGCTAATCAGGCTCTTGGAAGTAAGGTGTTTTCTGTTTAGGAAAAACATAATGTGTGTGTGTGTGTGAGAGAAAAATAACATAGGCGGAGTTGTTTTTTTTCCCCTTCAAATTTGATCGGCAGAAACAAATCGTTATCTTTTGAGCATTTAATTATTTAATTAACCCGATTAGCCGTCGCTCAGCATTAGTCCGTAATTTTATCGAATTAGTCGAGACTCTGCTGCAGTCTTTTCAGAGTTGAACTGTTGACAACGTCTTCTCAGGACCAACACCGTCTGCGATGCCATGCTACGCTGGCGGGCATCTGTGCCACGCCACGGCACGTCGCGCCACGTTGGCAATCTGCGCAGCTCCAAATCGCGCCCACTGGAATCTGCGACCCAACGTTGCGCCCCACGGGCATCTTCGACGCCACGTCGACGCCCGACTCTAACCGGAGCCAAATCTATCATCCGTGAAGGGACGACTAATTCGTTGCTGTTTACAAACGTCACCCACGTGTTTTTATCAATGACGTTATCGTTATAGTTTTTTATATTTTTTTTTTCAGCCGTCGACACATACTTTGAAGCGAGTATCAACCTTTCTACCACGAGATGACAAGATAAAAAAGCTCTTACGTGTGTGTTTTTAAGTGTTTAATTTCATATCCCGTGCTATTATTCACAGATTCTATATTGAATATTGTATGTTGCTACTTGCATTAAATGTAGTTTCGAAAGAGTCGGTTTGATAGGCAGGTTAGGATGGCTTTGATGTCCAAGCGTGTGTGATTGTGTGTGTGTGTGTGTGTGTGTGTACTTGTCTTCCATGTGCCCGATTGACAGTTCCATGAGGGTGATGGTGTCAGAGTATGATGTCATCAGGCTTGATCTGCTGTTTTGTGTAAGGCTGTGGAAAGGTGGGGCACTGGAAGGGAGGAGGAGGGGGGGGGGGTTGGGGACCAGCTAAGGCCAAGGGACCAGCTGACCAGCTAAGGCCGGTGACTCGGTAAGACCCATGACCAGTGCTGTGGGTCCACAGTGAAGGAACCCGCTGGTCCGGCCCAGCTCTGGTTTTTATTGCGGCCAGTGCCCTTGAGGGCCGACAAAGCTCGAGGCGAGAAGGGTGGCTGGGGTGTCATCTATACGCACAACCCACTTACCCAACCCATTTACCCCAACCCTACGCCCCTACAGCCAAACCCAAACCAACCCAGCCCTACGCCCCAACAGCCAAACCCAACCCAACCCAACCTAACCCAACCCAGTGCCCCAACAGCCAAAACAAGTGTCTAACTGTGATCTCTAGGTTCTCAGGAACAAGAATATGATGTCTGGAAAAAAAAAGTCTTTTGCTACGATAAATAATATTTTCCATGAAGAATAAACATGTTTTGCAGAAAGTGCTGTGTGTCTCTACGTTACATTTACGTTACATTTATGCATTTAACAAACGCTTTTATCCAAAGCGACTTACAAAAGAGGATAAACGTTCAAGCAGCAACACAGACAGATAAAATAACATTGGACAGATAAAATAAGATGACATTGACCTCAACCAACTGGAATAGGTGTTGAATTTGTGTTGCGATAACTGTTATATAACATTGCCACACATAAAAGTTATATTAACGTTCAATGCACTCGCTCTGCTTTCTCTTGACTTTGCCGACCAACCAGGCACTTTGAGTGGGTCCTCGGTCGGCTTGGCCGTTCAGTGACATAGACAAAACATACTGGTTGAAGACATCTTGAACGATTCGAACGACCTTCCTTTCCTGGTTCTTCTCGTTTTCCACCCACCAATTCTCCGTATCCAACAGATCAAGCTGTTGTCTTATCTGCTCAGACCTTGCTGGGTTTTTATAGCCTGGTTTTCACAACTATGAAGCTCATTTGTTTACATTACAAACCAAATTGAATTGAATAGTGGATGTGAATTGAAAGAAAACTGAATTTTGGTTGGATCGTGATCATTTAAAAGGTTTTGTATGAGATCATCTCAAATTTGTAACTCAACACTGATTATTTAAGTTGCTTTTATCCAAAGCGACTTCAATTTTTTGTCAACTATCAATTGTTCAGGGCCAGTCTCCCCTAGAGCAACTTAGGGTTAAGTGCCTTGTTCAGGGGAACAATGGTGGCAGCTGGGATTCGAACCCACAACTTCTCAGGCTACTAGCATGCTAGCCAGGTTTCTTAACCACTACACTAACACTATACTGCGTTAGAAGAGGTATGGGACAGGGCCCAGGCTTGATATTTTATAAATTTGTCCAGCTCTGACTCATCCTTGCCTAAGTCATACTGGTGTACATGTATCGTCTATTCTGGAGTCTGAGTGTTCAGTTTTACAGATGTCACCCACCAGGTTTTTGTGGCAGGAGACGGTGGCGTTAATAATTTAATAATAATAATTAAATGATTAATTTCATTCATCATTTCGCCACTATTTATCCATCCTCCAAGCATTTCATGAGGCTTAGAGTTTTACTTGCAGTAATTAAAAGATCGAATCACTTGCCTTATAGTTGCTGGTGTACTCACTGTTGAATACACAGCAAACTGCGTATTACGTTCAGGTGAATAATGCACAGTTCAGTGTTTGGCCACCAGATGGCGCCACCACATAAATATTTCACCTCAAAACTTCATTCAAGATACTTGCACACATAGTGGCAGTAGTTGTTTCATGACCCATCTCACTCCTTTGAGTTTGACACCACGTCTGGCCGCTGCTACATTGTCCAGCCATAATTCCTGATAACCACCTATGGACTGACTATCATGTAATGTAAAGTGGGATAATACTCTATTATGAACTATTATGAACCTTGGCTAAAACCATAGGCAACTTATAGTCTGTCATAGTTACTACTGATTGTAATTGACTGTAATTGACCCCTTGAGTCGTGGATCTGCCCAAGGTTTCTTCCTAGATTAACTAAACATAAGGGAGTTTTTCCTTGCCCCTGTTGCTCTTGGGTTAACCGCTTGAGTCGTGGATCTGCCCAAGGTTTCTTCCTAGACTAACTAAACATAAGGGAGTTTTTCCTTGGCCCCTGTTGCTCTTGGGTTAGCCCCTTGAGTCGTGGATCTGCCCAAGGTTTCTTCCTACACTAACTAAACATAAGGGAGTTTTGCTCCTTCTGTGAAGCGCCACGAGACAATACTATTGTACAAGGCGCTGTAGAAAATAAAACTGAATTGAATTTCAGTTGGATCATGATCATTTAAAAGTTATCGTATGAGATCATCTCAAATTTGTAACTCAACACTGGTTATGAACCTGTAGCTTGATGTGATATGAAGATTATTTACATTTATGCATTTAGCAGACGCTTTTATCCGACTTACAGTTTTTTGTCAGCTATCAATTGTTCAGGGCCAGTCTCCCCTAGAGCAACTTAGGGTTAAGTGCCTTGCTCAAGGGCACAACGGGGGCAGCTGGGATTCAAACCCACAACTTTTCAGGCTACTTGTACGCTAGCCAGGTTCCTTAACTGCTATGCTAACATCACTCCATTGTTAGATTATAAAATAACACTGTCTACTCTGGCTTAAAACAACATTATTAGGACTGACCAGACTAAATCCATCTGACAGGACAGAAGTTTATGCTAGCCATGCATGTTTGTTTTAGTACAATAGCTTAGCAGTCCGGTAGTATCGTGACATCCAGATTAGCATGCATCGAAATATCAGTATTACAATTCGATAATATCATGTAAATATTTTTTTACAGAATTAATTTTTGGATTATTTTATTTTTGACTTTTATTTTGGAATCAATGGATGAGGAGACGTATGACGCAATCTTAAAGCTACTGCTAACTGACAATTCAAAACGCACCAGTTGCACAACGCAGTTGGAAGGTTCTGGAGGAACAAGGGACCGCTATTCTCTCTGTGATGATGGTGAGACCTGTCTTCTGTGATGCGTCTCGATTCGAAAGCTTGGTGGAAAATGGTATCAGCAAGAGCGAAATGCGCTTTAGAGAACATTATTTACATTTAAATTTACATTTATGCATTTAGCAGACGCTTTTATCCAAAGCGACTTCCAAAAGAGGATAAACATTCAAGCTACAACCCAATGAAAGAAACTAACAAAGAGTGCATATTGCTAACATAGAAACTGCACTATTTGAAGTTGAAAGTGCAATAGTGTACTAAAAAGTGCGGTATGAAAGAGAGATGAAGTATAAGAGGTGAAGTGCGTTCTCAAATTATACATTAGACAGGAATCGGCGAGACAAGGATTCAATCAGAGCTGGACAAATCTAGAAAGTCTAGAACATTTACAAGCAAGGTTCACAAACACACTAATCCCTAAGCCTATAACTGTTAGAGAAGTACAACTGAGACACTAAATTGATCTACTGGACATGAGGAAATTGAAAGTGACAAGTGGAAAGGTGGTATATACAGATATGTCCTCACAGTTCAAGATGTGTTCGGCAGGTGTCTTCGGCTGCAGTCACTGAAAAGAAAGATCGGCGGTGAAATTGCCCAAGCGTGTAAAAGTCCTCCACAGTGAACAAGGACCTTCAAAAACACTTCAGCCTGACCAGGGACCAGTTTGGAGGGGCAGTGGAACAATTCATGCAGTACTTCAAAGTGAAGATCATTCAAAGTTCTCCCCGTCATCCACAAAGTCTAGGGAAGGTTGAGTGAATGCATAGAACACTAAGGAACATTCACATTTTTAGATTTAGCAGACACTTTTATCCAAAGCGACTCACATTTTTGTCAACTATCAATTATTCGAGGCCAGTCTCCCCTAGAGCAACTTAGGGTTAAGTGCCTTGCTCAAGGGCACAACGGTGGCAGCTGGGATTCGAACCCACAATTTTCCAGGCTACTTGCACGCTAGCCAGGTAGACAAGTAGTCAAGCGAGTTAACCTATGCTCTGTTCACTTTTACTTGTAAAATGTTTCGATAGCGTTTTGATAACGTTCAACATTCATATTTTAGGGCTTCTTTTCAAGGAGATCCTGCTGTTGGCCTGGATGAACAAGTTTGCTTGTTCTTATCTTACCGCTTTGTCATTTAAAGAGTGGTTTTCTTTAAAGAGTGTCTTACGTTCGACCATTCATGAATATCGATCGCATAAAATTCATTCAAAAGCATTTTTCATTTAATGTCTGAGTACCATATTCTTCCACCTGCTACAAAGAAATATATATATTATATTATATTTTAACATAACTGTTATGCTCCGAAATTGTTTTGTGTTAAATTAAAATTAAAAACAAAATTACTAAATTATTGTATTCAGAGTATACTAACATCATCTAGTTATGTTAAAACTGTTTAGGCACTAGAAATCTCACAATAACTCCCCATTAATGTAAAACTTTATTAGATTATACATAGGAAAATGCACTTTATGACATAATTATGAAATTATTACAATATCAGGTTTTATTACATGTTCGAGGGACTTATGAGGGTATTTGTTTGACATTATTGGGAGATGTTACATTATCTACATTATCAGGAAATGATTACATTATCAGTTTCTACAGGGCTGCTCTCCTCCGGTGCACAGGGTGGCGCTGATGGCTCTGGAGACTGAGAAGCTTGGTCCGGACGAACGTCTTCCTCGCTTTCTGAGTCTTTAAATTTCAGCAGTTTGAATCAACATGTAAATTCAAGCTTAATCTAAGTTAAACTCCTCCAATTCTCAAACCATCTCATTCCTCAATTGAATTCCTCCAAAATCCCAGAGTAAATTCCTCTCTTTGAGTGTAAAGATCGTTTCTATCATCTCCCCCCTCAGACAGCATTAATTTCAAGCCTCTCTCTCGATCAGTATCCTTTAAGTTCAGCTTTTTAATCAATATAAACTCGTATTAATCAACCCGCTTTGCACCTAAACCCACGTTCAGTTTTTAAAACCATCTACATCGTCAATCAAGACACGCAATATCTCAACACTGCGTACAGGATTGAACAGAAACATTTCAAAACATTCAATCACACCATTTTAACTTCTTGACTAGAAATACAAGCGTTTATTTCTCAATCTGGGCGTACACACAATTTCCTTCTTTTAATTCGTACGAATTTAAGTTGACTTAAATTTACTTTTGATTTCTCTCTCACATCAATGATCTCCTGAGCTCAAAAACCAATGACATAAGCACATAGATTACATCCAACTTCTATTTTAAGATCGTTATTAATTCTTTACACTAGGAAAAGCAATTCATTGTTTCTTGATACTAGAAAAAGAGTCAGACATTCGTCCCCCACCTAATGGAGATCAGAGTTGGAGAGGAGGGGTCCCTCACACTCACGGTTCCGCAAGCGCACCGGCGAGGTCAGACGCAGGTCAGCAGGGCGCAAAGCGCAGCTCCAAGGTTCAGAAGAGTTGGCAGCTTTTCGACTGGATTTTTTGGGGGGGCTCTTAGTCTCTTAGTCTTTTTCTAGTAATCCTTGTCACGGCACCACCTGTTAGATTTTGCCGTTTTTTCCCCAGTTTTTCAGTCACTGTTCACCATTAATTTGCGTTGCGTTGCGTTTTCTTTCCGGTGATATAAAAGATTGGACGCTTCGGCTGCATTCCGATCAGGATCAATGATTAATGACAATGTCTGGATTGCGATTGTTGATTAGGTAGGATAATAAATGAAGAAACATCTAGAATAAGTGAAATTAAATTAGATGAAGTAACAGACCGAAGTCTAAAGACTATCTGACGAAGTTACTCTCCCGTCTCGTCCGCGAAGTTGAGACTGGATCAATTCTCTCTCCATCTCTGCAACTACTCAAAAGTCTAAGCGTAAATCTTGTCTTAAAACAGTGGAAAAATGAGCTTTTCTAACAGTTTCTGAACCAAGACGTAGCATAGCAAAGCCTTGCCCCTGCGCAATGCATGATATGGATACTGATCGAGGCGACGTCTAAGGTCTCCAACGCGCTACACAAGCTGTTGACTGATCGTTTTGGACAGACTTGTATATTATAACAATATATTACTATTATAGACTTATAATATATTTAGTTATAATAACTATTAAAACTTATAACTTAACCAAATAGATCACTTGGAGCAGTACATAGATGAGGATGATTCATTTGACAGTCAATAAAGGAGTCCTCAAGAAATCATTATCACATTTTTCACGATCTTTTTTGAATTCAAAACTGAACGATGGAGGCGTCTGACCGGCCACGGGTCCCCCGGCGCGCGTGCGCGCAGACACTCAGAACGAACGACACGCCGTTGTGTAGTGCCAGCTTTATTTTGGAAGGAAATATAAGACATGATAGACATCTGTATCCTTGCTATTAACAGTTTAAGGAAACAAGAAGAAAAATACAAGAAGCATCTCCATGCTACCAAGTCAGATTTGGCAGATCGTGGGGTGAAACAAACAGGTCATTTTAAAGTACACAGATTACGGATTATGCCAAAGTAGGACTTTTTTTTTAAGTATACAGGTATACAGTTTGTACAAATGTTAGGACTTTCACAGTTAGATTTGAGTTACTCCATCAACAGAAACAGTGAGAAAGATACTTAGGGGATTTGCGTGTGGCACATAGACGAGCATATTATAGGCGTGTGTGTGTGTGTGTGTGTGTGTGTGTGTGTGTGTATTACACAGACAAGCATATCCGCATGTGTGGTCGCGATACAAATCGCTCGTCAGACGCGCGTTAAAATTCGACTCTCCGGCACGACCGTCCACACACACACACAAACACACGCGCTCACTTATTGAGCGCATTCCCTCGAATGGCCACGAGGGGGCGCCGTTACGAAGCCGTTAGTTACAGCTGAGGCCGGTGGCCGTAAGAATCCTCTCTTCTGGTCTGGTCTCTTCCTCACAAGCCCAGCAGAGACCTGCAGTGGCCGACCGTTCACATAACCAGGGGTGAAGCGTTCTTTAGTATTTCAGAACATTCTAGAAAACATAATAAAAGACCTTTTGTGTTCATTTTTTCACAGTCAGTCACACACACACAAACACACACACACATACACACACACACACACACACACACACATGCGCGGACACAGAGAGAGTGATGAGAGACGAGTCCAGTGGCGGAACGAGTGTGTGTAGAAACGTATCGGAAGAGACGGACTAAAAGAACGTGTGTGCGTTTATACGCGCGGGACGCGGAAAGAACCGGCGAGAACCGGCGAAACGCAGGAGGCGAAGAACACTCGAATGAGAAAGAGAACTCTTCGAGAACACGTCTGGGCCCGTATCCGGTTCTAACAGTTCGATGAGAAACAGTTCAGCTATAAATACAATGTACAAGATGATGAACCACTCACACACTTATAACACACACACTTACACACACACACACACACACACACTGTGGGAACCCCATCCAGAGAGTCTGAGAGTAGAGTGTGAAAGTTGAACGTTGTGAATCACATGCTGCGCGACAAGGCTCTCGACCAATCAGCGCAGAGACAGAGAAGGGTGTGGGTGTGGCGTGTGTGTGTGTGTGTGTGTGTGTGTGTGTGTGAAAGAGAGGTACCAAACTGGGAGAGTGTGTGTGAATGAAAGTGAAAGGGGACGGGGGTGAGAGTCTCATCCAAAGAGGGTGTGTGTGTGTGTGTATGTGTGTGTGTGTGTGTGTGTGTGTGTCTAAAAGTCTCGGCCGAGGAGTGCGTTCTCGTGGACGCCCCTCCTCTGCACAGACATTGACCGTGGAGGGCTATGTTCAGTTGGAAGAGCAGTGTGTGTTTGTGTGTGTGTGTGTGTGTGTGTGTTGAATCTGGGACGGAGTCGAAATGTGTGTGTGTGTGTGTGTGTGTGTGTGTGTGTGTGTGGAGTCGAGTCTGGTGTACGATGTGGCGGGAGAGACAGAGAAGGTCTTCCTCCACTCCTCTCCCCTCGAGAAGCAGCTCCGTCTGACTTCAGCTCCTGGGCTCCACCTGTTGGCTGAACAAGAGAACCACAGCAAGACATTAGAACCACGAACAGAGCCAACAACACAGAACAGCACACAAACACAGTGCATTTCCGTTTCGTGAGTGTATATGACCTTTGAACTTTGACCAGTGGGGGGCACGACCTTTGAACTTTGAGTCACATTCACATTTACGCATTTTTCAGACGTTTTTTTTTTATCCGAAGCGACTTACATTTTGTGAACTATCAATTACATCAGGGCTAGACTCCCTTAGAGCACCTTAGGGCGCCTTGCTCAAGGGCACAACGACAGGCAGCCGGGATTCGACAACCCACAACTTTTCCAGGCTACTTGCTACATGCTAGCCAGGTTCCTTAACCACTATGCCACCACCACCCCAAAAACTAGAGTATTGAAAAAGTTTCGTAAACCACAGTACTAAAGATTCCTTTCATTCCTAAAAGAGAGAGAGAGAGAGAGAGAGAGAGAGAGAACGAGAGAGAGAGAGAGAGATGGCGGGGAATGGGAATTGCTAAAAACATTGCTTCAAACTATTCCTCTCATCCTGCCGGGAACCCAGGAAAAAGTCTGTCCTAATACGCTTCAGTGGTCACACACACTGACGAGACCATGGGCCTCTGTGTGTGTGTGTGTGTGTGTGTGTGTGTGTGTGTTTGGGGGGGGGGGGGGGACAGTAATCGGTCTTTCAGCACAAGTTCATCCGCCCTTTGCTGTGCTCCCTTTAAGAAATAGACCGCACACACACACACACACACACACACAAAGCTGGGGCCATCTATTGCATTCCAGCTTTGATATGGAAGGACCCCTGGTTACCTCCACATCGAACAAAAGCTTTTTCATCAGGCTAGCGAGCTGGACGCCCTAAGGGCTGTTGGGTCCTCTGAGGAATGTGCCAGAAATTGCAGGCGTGTTTAAATAGGAGTAAATATGTGTTGGGTGTATGTTAGAGTGACTACGCTTGTGTGTCTCGTGTGTTTGGTTCCACGCTGGTGGAATGACCTTCCAAGCGCTCCCAGATCAACAGATCAACCCTCTCCACCTTCAAGAAACTCTTGAAGATCCAGATCTTCCAAGAATATCTCCTGGCTTAAATTTTGAGAACGCACTTAACCTCTTATACTTAATCTCTCTTTTATACTGCACTTTTATGACACTGTTGCACTTTTAAATTCAAATAGTGCAGTTTTGATGTTAGCAATATGCACTCTTTGTTAGTTTCTTTCATTGGGTTGTAGCTTGAATGTTTATCCTCTTTTGGAAGTCGCTTTGGATAAAAGCGTCTGCTAAATGCAGAAATGCAAATGTAATGTTGGGTGTTTGTTAGAGTGAGTATGTGTTGGGTGTATGTTGTGTTGTGAGTTGTGTAAATAGTGGTGTGTGTGTGTATATATATATATATATATATATATATATTGTGTGTGTGAGAGTGAGTGTGTAGTGAGTATAAAGAGTTGTTGTTGTGTGCGTTCGAGTAAGCACTTATCGCGTGTGTGTTGGACTGAGTGTGTGGTGAGTTGTGTAAACAGTAATGTTGAGTGTGTGTTAGAGTGAGTATATATTGCGCTCGTGTTGAAGTGAGTGTGTGTTGAGATAAAGGGTCGTGTGTGTGTTGGGATGTGTGTAGTGACCGGACTAAATAGTGCTGTGTGTGTGTGTGTGTGTGTGTGTGTGTTGGAATGAGTGTGTAGTAAGCTGTTGTAAGGAGTAGATAGGATCGTATGCGACAGTATGTGGGACTGACCTGCTCATGAGACGGTTGCTACCTCTGTCGAGACGGGCTCGATCTCCTTCACCGCCTCCTCCACCACGTGTTCGAGAACTTCCTGCGCGTTCACCGCGTTCTCCGGCTCGCGTTCCGCGTGGGCAGGGGCCGCCGTCTCGGTTTGGCCGGTTGCGATCTCTGCAGGGGCGTCGGTCGCCGCGGCGACGGTTGCCGTGGCGACGGTTGCCGCGGGTTCCTCCGCCTTAACGTCTCCGTCAGGGAAGGGGCTCGCGGCTGGGACATCTGCCGTGCTCTGCGCCTCCCGGCTTTGGGCCTCCGAATCCTCGGCGGCTGCTGTGGCGTCAGAGCTTTGAGGAGCGGCGGCCTCCGATTGGGCGTCGTTTCTGCCTTCGTCTCTCCCTGTCCGTCGCTCACCGTGGAAATCTCCGGGGCAGCCTCTGAGGACTCTGCCTCGGTCATCTCTGCTGGGCTGGGTTCCTCTGCCGCGGGAGCCTCTTGCGTCACTTGCTCAGATTCCGTCTCGACTTGACTTGGTTCATCACACTGCTTCTCTTCCTCCTCCTCTTCCTTCACCTCTGCTTTCTCCTCTTCCTCCATCCTCTCCCCTCTTCTGCTTGCTCCTCTTCCTCCATCTTCTCTACCACATCTGCTTTCTGTTCCTCTACACTTCCAGTGAGCTCCTCCTCCTGCTGTTGGTCTTTCTGGGGCACCTCCACGCTCAGCTCAATACCGTCCACCGTCATCACAGCCTTTTCTTCCTGGACGGGCGCGATGCTGACAGGCAGAGATACAGGCAGCACCTCTGTGATCTGGACGGCCTGGACGATTGTCTTTGGTGCTTTTTCTGCAGAAGCGTCTGCCATTTCCTCCGCTGTTTTGACTTCAGGCTCTGCTTTTGTCTCCGGGGTCGTTTCCTCGACGACGGCAACCTCGGCGCTCGTTTCCGTGGCTCCCTGCCCCTCCTCCGCCGCGGCAGCGTCCTTCGACATCTCCGAGATGTTCTCCATGACGTTCTGGATGATCGTCTGAACGATGACAGAACTCTGCTCCTCGATGACCTCCACCTCGGCCTGGTCTGCCTGCGTCGGCAGGGGGACCTCCTCCACCTCCTCGCGCGCCTCTTCGACGACCACGCTCTCTTCCGACGACACGGCCTCCACGCTGGCCTCCACCGCGGTGGCGGCAGCGACCGCGGCCACTTCCTCCTCCTGCTGCACCTGGATGGCCTCATCCCCAGAGGGCTCGGCTACGCCGACGTTCTCCATGACGACCTCGTCTTTGATCTCCGCAGTCAGGGCGTGAGCGGTTTCTGAGGGAGAGCTAATGACACACACGGTTTCCTTGGTAACAGCAAATTCTTCTGTTGCCGCCAGAACAGCAATTGGAGCCTCAGTTCCCTCAGACACCTCGACCACCGGTGCGTCGGCCAGCGATGTGGTCACCTCCTCGGTTATGGCCTCGGCGACCTCCTCTGCAGGTGCCAGTTCAGCTTTGGCGACGGACTCGTCTGTATCGTCCAGCTGCTTGACCTGTGCGTCCTCAGACACAGCCACCACTGTGACCTCTGCCGTCTGGCTGCACAAGTCCTCCTCCGTCGCGGCTTCTGCCGGGCCCTCCGGTTCTCCCTCCGGGAGCTTCTCCTCCACCAGCGGCTCCTCCAGCCGTTCCGCCTCGGCCTGGGGCGCGCTGACGACGGCCACCTTTACCGCAGGTGTCTCCTCGATCTCGGTGGCCAGTTGGGTTTCTGGAGCGTCTCTGACCTCCTCTGTCTGGGGCATCTCCGCATCGTTCTTTGCAGGAGTCTCTTCAGTCTGCACTTCCTGCACTTCAGCTTCATAGACTTTGTCCTCTGTGGCGTCTGCCACGTCTTGCTGCTCCTGCTTCTCTTCCATGGCCATCTCCGTAGCGATGACCTCAGCAACAGCGCTCACACCCTCCACAGCAGGCACGAGCGTCTCAACTTCCGCTCCCTCCAGCGCCCTTGCGTCAAGGCCAGTGCAGATGCTGGTTGCCTCCTGGCTCTGGTGAGGCACCAGGACACTCTTCTCTCCTTCGTCGGGCGTCTCGCTCTGGGGAGAGTCTGTGGTTGCCACGGCAACTTCCTGTTGGCCCTCGGCCACGACCTGCGCCGCCTCCTGAAGAACCGTTTCAACCTTCTCAGCGACCTCCGCCACGGGGGTGGCCTCCCCAGAGGTCGCGGGAGACGCCGAGATCCGGGACACGGCGGAGACCATCTCGGTTTCCTCGGCGGCCGAGGGCTCGGGCGGTTGTTCGAGCGCGGTGACGGCCTCCGAGGTGAGCTCCACGATGTCTTCAGCGATGGTGTTATCCGTGGACTTGGGCGTACTGGCCGCGTCGACCTCCTCAGGAATATCGCTCAGCTGTTTGCCCTCCTCCTCAAGGTCGTCCACCGCGGCCGAGATCCAGGACGGCGAACGATCCTCCGGCGGCGGCTTTCGCGGACGCGGCAGACTCGGCCGCCTCCGGCCGGGACTGCTCGGGTTTGGCGTCTTTGGCTTCCTCTGTTGTCGGCTCAGCGGGCTCGTTGTCGTACTCGGAAAGAGGCACCACCGCGGGCGTGTCGGAGTCCTCCTCTGCAGAGCCCACGTCGGACGATACAGGCCCCTGCTTCCCGTCTGACTTCCTCTTCCGACGTGGGATGAGTTTCCTCAGGGAGAACGAGGACTCCTCTTTGGGGATCTCGCTGTCCGAGAGGGTCTGCTCCGCTCCCGACGTGTCCTCAGCCTTGTCATCCGATTTTTTCTTCCTGGAAGTGACCAGTCTTTTGAAAGATTCCCAAGTCGAGACCAGCTCTCCCTCTGGCTCGGGGGAAGAAGCCAGGTTCTCATTGTCAGCTTCCTGGGAGGTCCCTAGAGGCGACTCGGTCGTCTTGGCCTGTTCCTCCACGGACTGCAGAACCTCCTCCTCCAGTTTCGTGTCCTCGTCCTCAGAGTCTGATGTCTTTCTGGCTCTCTTTTTGGCAGTGCCCACACAGATCAGGGCCTCCCACGACATGGAAGTGTCCATCTTCTTTTTGTGCTCCTCAGCAATGGGTTCCACCTTTTCAGATTTTGGTTCAGTCTTAGCTCCTCCTTTCCTTCCTCTTTAACGTCAGAACTCTCTTCAGCTTGATGTGCTTCTGCAGGTTCAGCACTTTCTTCCTCAGTTTTAGGTTCAGTAGTTAGTTCAGCACTCTCCTCTTCCTCAGCTTTAAGTTCA
>PYXC01002787.1:25000-27500 GCA_015244755.2 Tenualosa ilisha | reverse complement strand
CAGCCCCTCTGTTAGCAGCAGTAGATGCTAACAACAGAAATGACAGAACGTCACTAAGGGCGAGGAGAGGCCTGTTTACGTTTGGGTGTAGCGGGTACAAACTTTATGAGAACTGTGTTGACTCACCCACTGTCAAATGGACCCTTACTGTGACCCCCATGACCCATCTCACTCCTTTGAGTTTGACACTATGTCTGGCCGCTGCTACATTGTCTAGCCATAATTCCTGATAACCACCTATAGACTGACTACCATGTCATGTAAAAGTGGGATAATACTCTATTATGAACTATTATGAACCTTAGCTAAAACCATAGGCAACTTATAGTCTGTCATGGTTACTACTGATTGTAATTTTTCTCCATGACCCCTGGCAGTTGGGTTAGCCCCTTGAGTCGTGGATCTGCCCAAGGTTTCTTCCTAGACTAACTAAACATAAGGGAGTTTCTCCTTGGCCCCTGTTGCTCTTGGGTGCTCCTTCTGTGAAGCGCCACGAGACAATACTATTGTAAAAGGCGCTGTAGAAATAAAACTGAATCGAATCGAATTGAATCGAACTACGATTATGAACCAGGTTCCTTAACCGCTACGTCACACTGACGTCACGTTCCAGAAATCTGATCCCAGCTTTTTCGCCAGTCGCTGAGAAAAAGCAGCGTTAGCGTAGCGGCTAGCTAGTGCTAGTAGCCCTGAAAAGTCGTAGGGTTTCGAATCCCAGCTGCCACCGTCGTGCCCTTGAGCAAGGCACTTAACCCTAAGTTGCTCTAGGGGAGACTGGCCCTGAACAATTGATAGTTGACGAAAAATTTAAGTCGTTTTGGATAAAAGCGTCTGCTAAATGCGTAAATGTAAAAAAACGTTAAATGTGTTTGTGTCTGTAGTGGCTTGTAGTGTGTCTATTGGACCATAGCAAGGGGGTCGTCATGACGATGGCGATGGTGATGGTGATTGTAACTATGGTGATGGTAACTATGACAATGAGGAGGAAGAGATCCAGGTGACCCCTGAACAGTGTACACACACACACACACACACACACACACACACACACACACACACACGCACATACACTGCTCTTGCTGGATGTATAGTACACACACACACACACAAATGCATACACATAAACATATATACACTGCTCTTGCTGGATGTATAGTACACACACACACACACACACACACACACACACACACACACAAATGCATACACATAAACATATATACACTGCTCTTGCTGGATGTATAGTACACACACACACACACACACAGACACATACACACACACACTGCTCTTGCTGGCTGTACAATACACACACACACACACACACACACACACACACACAAACATATATACACTGTTCTTGCTGGCTGCACACACACACACACACACACACACACACACACAAACATATATACACTGTTCTTGCTGGCTGCACACACACACACACACACACACACACACACACACTGCTCTTGCTGGCTGTACACACACACACACACACACACACACACACACACAAATGCATACACATAAACATATATACACTGCTCTTGCTGGATGTATAGTACACACACACACACACACACACACACACACACACACAGACACATACACACACACACTGCTCTTGCTGGCTGTACAATACACACACACACACACACACACACACAAACATATATACACTGTTCTTGCTGGCTGCACACACACACACACACACACACACACACACACACACACA
Organism: Tenualosa ilisha; assembly: GCA_015244755.2. Lineage (NCBI taxonomy): Eukaryota > Metazoa > Chordata > Actinopteri > Clupeiformes > Clupeidae > Tenualosa > Tenualosa ilisha. Next base: position 25,762 of record PYXC01002787.1, on the reverse strand, counting down.
CACACACAAACATATATACACTGTTCTTGCTGGCTGCACACACACACACACACACACACACACACACACACACTGCTCTTGCTGGCTGTACACACACACACACACACACACACACACACACACACTGCTCTTTGCTGGCTGAGAACATTAGATAAGGAAAGTCGTTGGCGGCTCTGATGAGATTAACATCGGAGACAGACACCCGCCTACACACACACACACACACACACACACACACACACAGACGAAAGGCAGCAGGACACCGAGTCACTCCCAGGCTTTTATGGGACATTAACAGCTTAAGGCATCTAAGACACGTGATTGGCCAGCAGCTCAAGGCCCATGATTGGCCAGTAGCTCAAGGCTAGTGATTGGCCAGCAGCTCAAGGCTAGTGATTGGCCAGCAGCAGTTAAGGCCCACGATTGGCCAGCAGCTCAAGGCTAGTGATTGGCCAGCAGCTTAAGGCTAGTGATTGGCCAGCAGCTTACACGTGATTGGCCAGCAGCTTACACGTGATTGGCCAGCAGTTTAAGGCATGTGATTGGCCAGCAGTTTAAGGCATGTGATTGGCCAGCAGTTTAAGGCATGTGATTGGCCAGCAGCTGCCCACAGCAACAGGGGTTACAGCACCGGGCAGGAACACCCCATCACCTTAATCTTAATCTTAATCTTAATCCACCTGACGGCCCAGTTTACATTGACATTACATTTATGAACCACCACCGCCCACATCCTCCACCTCTGGGCCTCTGAGTCCCTCT
>PYXC01002787.1:7500-10000 GCA_015244755.2 Tenualosa ilisha | reverse complement strand
CTCCGTTTTCAATCTTCTTCTATCAGTCGCGGCTTGGCTCTACGGGAACCGTAACCGCAGCATTTCACGCGAATGGAATCAGGTGTCAGATGCACGGGCGAGCACGCGTCATTCGTTTTTGTCGGAGGGTCCCGGTGAGGAACTACGCAGCCATTTGGCGTCGCAGACCCGAACCGAAGTTACCGAGCGCGGAATTAAGATGATCGGTGGCGGTGGTAGCGGGTGGGGGGGGGGTTCACGTTACCTTATCGTCCAAGTTTTCTTCCACCGGGAGCTCGTTCGCCTCCTGCTCCAAGGCCGGGGCGTGTTCGGGGCTCGTCTGGTCCCGCTGAGCAGATGCCGTCACCCCCATGTTGCTTCCCGGTCGAGTCTGCCGCGCGTCGTCGCTCCGCTCCCGTTCGCTCGTGAGAGAGAGAGAGAGAGAGAAAAACCCCGCAAAGGCGAAAAAGTGAAACTGCTCTGCGTCAAACTATCAACCCGCAGCCGCGCAGTAGCGCAGTCCGTCCGCGTTGCATTCGGAGGGGGTTACGAGTGCGCTGGAGAAATGATGAGCTTCTCCTTGCTTGTCTGCAAACTCCTGCTTAGACCCTCCCCTCACCTTCCTTCCCTCCTCTCCTCTCCTCTCCCCTCTCCTCTCCTCTGCGCACCGTCACATGCGAGAGAGACGCGCCGACTCCGGCACGCCTTGCAGCATCAACTACTAAAATCTGGTGGCGTAAACAATAATATGTCAATCAGGATCTCACTAACAGGACAAGCAGTCTATAAAACTTTGTAAAAAATGTAGTAATTAGTTCCGAGAAACTGTGTTTTTGTGCAGTTGGAGAGGGCATGTGTGTGTGTGTGTGGGGGGGGGGGGTTGTCTTTTAAAAGCCCACCTGAAGAGAGACATCTGTCACGCAGGTGCCCCCCCGCCGGTCACCCCCTGGAGATGTCGCAGTCCTGATTAGCACGCGTTGGCTGGGGGTCGCAAGGTGGTTCGAGGTGATTCGGGGTGGTTCCGGGGGGGGGCCTGGGGGGTCACCGGATGAACCCAAAAAACTTTCTTTCTCTTCTTACGTAACTGCTGCGCATGAGGAAATATCTCATTAAGATTCCCCCCGGGTTTGAACCGCACGCACGTTTCAGTAGCATGTGATTAAGAGGGGGGGGCGGGAATCTGCGCGTGCTGATTTTGTCGACGGTCAACATGTTACGGACACGCCTGGCATGTTTGCGCGACGCGCAAGAAAACACTTATTGTTTTTTAGGGTCGTTCAGAGGAGGGGTTAGTGAGTGTGAGTGTGTGTGCGTGCGTGCGTGTGTGTGCGTGCGCAGACCCTGTGCAGGCCCGGAACGGCGGACCTAATTGCCGGTTTGGCTGCCGTCCACCGCATTTTGTTTGGCAAAAAAAAAAAAAAAGATCTTTGAAGCCACAAATTACAGGACAGTGAGATTTCAAGACCAAGTTCACACAAGCGCCCTCTGTTTCTTTCAGCCAGGAGAAAAAAAAAATAAACAATGTTTTAAAGCGTTTCATTCTCTCTTTTTTGAACACAGTGAGAATACTACAAAGGTGTGTGTGTGAGACCCTTGTAAGAATAACCTTACACTGCAAAAACAAAAATGTCTACTTAACTAGATTATTCCTGAATTCAGAAAATGAATCTATGTTATGTTATATCAACGTTATTGTTATGTCATCTAGACGTTAGGTCATCCAGTTGTAGCAGACGATTTGGATTGGATGCGTCAGGATGTTTCATTTTTCCGTCAACTCACTAAGATACATACAACTAGTTCTAAGTAGATATAATCTTAAAAATAAGCAACATTGTAGCCAGGAAAAGTATTCTGACCTGAGGCCAGTTAGTTGAAGATTATTTGACTTGTTTCTAGTCATTTTATCTAACATTTGCATTTACATTTATGCATTTAGCAGACGCTTTTATCCAAAGCGACTTACATTTTTTGTCAATTATCAATTCCATCAGGGCCAGTCTCCCCTTAGAGCACCTTAGGGTGAAGCGTGGGGGCTTTCTAAGATGGTCGTACAACAGGATCAGTTCTTCTCCTTTTGGAAATACTGAGAATAGACGATCTGTTCTAATCTTGTCCAGTCTAGTCCTAATTCAATCTTTTTGGATTGAGAATAATTGTTCCTGTTGTACAAACACCTTATAAGGCCCCCTTACCGAGCCGGCCAATAGCGGAGCTGGACGAGGTCGTCATGGAAACATCAAGAATCTTGGCTAACACTTTATGTTCCGCCATTTACAAGCTGTTTATTAGCATGCTAATTAATCATTTAATTATTAACACAGAATATTAATACACATTAATAACGTCAAATATAAAATTAAAACAATATGAAAAAACACAATATAAAGTCATTAGTCATTACACATAATTTATTAATATCATATTTTGAATGAGCTTATTTTACCCAGAACAGATCATTAACTAAGAAATTACTCAATTAAGTATTACTTCTTAATTACAGCTTATTCATAGTAAGTTA
>PYXC01002787.1:0-2500 GCA_015244755.2 Tenualosa ilisha | reverse complement strand
ATGAAAGTATGCAAAATGGGCTGTGTGTGTGTGTGTGTGTGTGTGTTGTGTGTGTGTGTTTTTGTCTGTTGACCAGACTGATGAAGGTATGCAAAATGGGCTGTGGTCTATGTGTGTGTGTGTGTGTGTGAGTGTGTGAGTGTGTGTGTGTGCGTGTTTTGTCTGTTGACCAGACTGATGAAGTATCCAAATGGGCTGTGTGTGTGTGTTGTGTGAGAGGAGTGTGTGTGTATGTGTGTTTTGTCTGTTGACCAGACTGATGAAGGTATGCAAAGTGTGTTTCTATGTGTGTGTGTGTGTGTGTCTGTGTGTGTGTGTGTGTGTGGTGTGTGTGTTGTGTGTGTGTGTGTGTAAAAAAGGCCTCCACGGTGAGTTTGAATCGCTGGTCCGAACCGGTGACATCACTGGGATCAGGTCCTGGTGACGGAGGAGAAGAAAGAGCGTCTCGGATGAGAGAGATGGCAAGCACCCCACCACACACACACACACACACACAACCACACAAAACCACACACAACCACACACAACTACACACAACTACACACAAAACAACATAACACACACAAGGAAACTTCTTACCTGCCACAGCCCCACTGAGCACGCTCAGAAGAGGCCAGTGATCTCCTCCGTGACGGGGTCGAGGTCGATGTCGTAGAAACAAGGTCGCAGTGGGCAGGCCCGGCATCGTGCTCATCTGCAAAGGAAAGAGCGTAAAGCCAATCAAAAACGCAGAGCGCGCAGCCAATCAATCACAGAGGATAAGAGCCAATCAGAGGACAGGATAACAGCTCAACTATGCTGGTCCTCTGAACTATGTTGGTTAGGTTAACCATGTTGGTCCCGTTTATGTTGGTTCCGGTTCCGTTCAACTATGTTGGTTCTTGTAACTATGTTGGTTCTGGTAACCATGACGACACCAATTAGCAGCACTGGACAGATTAGCTGACGATTGGATGTTTACATTTACATTTATGCACTTAGCACATTTGTCAACTATCCCACAATTTCGAGGCTACTAGCATTTGCTAGCCAGGTTCCTTAACCACTACGTTACCACTGTCCCTATAGATGTCAGTTAAATTCATATAGTTAGCATGTTAGCTAAGCTCATATACTGTATGAGCCATGTTAGCTAAATTAGCATATGAGCCATGTTAGCTAAATTAGCATATGAGCTATGTTAGCTAAGTTAGCATATTAGCCATTTTAGCTAAATTAGCATATGAGCCATTTTAGCTAAATTGATATATGAGCCATGTCATGTTAGCTAAATTAGCCAATGAGCCATGTTAGCTACATTGATATGTGAGCCATGTTAGCTAAATTAGCATATGAGCCACATTAGCTAAATTAGCATATGAGCCATATTAGCTAAATTAGCTTATGAGCCATGTTAGCTAAATTAGCATATGAGCCATTTCGGCTAAATTGACAGTTTAGACATTAGACAAGTTGACCCTATAAACTATACTGGGCATCTTAGCGCAGGGGGTCTCAATTGAGGCATCGGCCTGGTGATGTCTGTGGGGTCTAGAGAGACAATCAGTCCTGTCCACTAGCCTTCTCTCACCTCACCTGCAGAGACATTTGGGACCTGGAGTCCACAAGTTAAAGTTTGAAGTTAAAGTTAGAATGACGCAGGAAACTCCACTGGTGATTTAAACTTTAATGTCATTTTGACAGAAGGACAAACAACAGACATTGTCGGCCTAATCTTCTGGTGCCAGCACACGTCCAAAATAGCCCAAATAGCCTTTGTCCAAGATGTGTGTGTGTGTGTGTGTGTGTCTGTGCTGGCTCTCTGCCCTGGTCATGCTCATCTCATTACCCAAACAATCACAGGCAGGCAGAAGATTACCGCATTGGCCCAAATAGAAGGCCATCCAAATTTTTCCAGACTCACTTTTGTTCCAGACAATTTTTTGTAGATCAGTTTTTTCCCAAGTAAATTTATTTGAAAATACTGGTGAAAACTCCTTTGGAAAACATTTTAAAAGTTCGCAATTTTTTTTGAGCGTCGTAACATTACAATATAAATGAGATAAACGCATGAGATCGAGTTAATTAATGTAGATAAATTTGGTCACGTTTAAATAGCGTGAACAGTAAGCTACCACGTGAATGATAATTTTCCATGACAGTTTAAACAATACACTGTAGGCTATCTGTCAGGCAGAAAACCATATGCATCACCCATAGAGTATAGAGGCTTCAGCCTTGGGTGTCAAAGGGGGGAATTGGCCCCGACTGCGAGACACTCAAACATAACTGTGATTAGCTTCTCTACTGATTAGTCAAAAAAACACTGACGTTTGCTCAACGTTGCCTATCTGTAGTGAGTTTTCCTTAGTTTGATTATCGATCGACTACCTCTAAAAACTTTGAACTTCAAGGAGTGCAATTTTTTTAATGTAAGTAATATGCACTCTTTGTTAGTTTCTTTTATTGTGTTGTAGCTTGCATGTTTATCCTCTTTTGTAAGTCGCTTTGGATAAAAGCG
>PYXC01002786.1:77500-85000 GCA_015244755.2 Tenualosa ilisha | reverse complement strand
AAGCTTTCACTTCTCTCTCTCTCTTCTTCTTCCTCTTCTTTCTCTCTCTCTCCCTCTTATCCCTCTCTTCCTTTCTCTCTCTCTCTTCTTTCTCTCTCTCACTCCTCTCTCTCTTTCTCTCATACCCCTCTCTCTCACATATTCAGACTCAAAGGAGCTGCATTGGCCTGACACAGAACCATAGTGTTGCCAAAACTGACACTAATCACAATAATCACAATAATCACACTAATCACACTAATCACAACTAGATGTACCGCATAGCGATACATGGTATGACCGCCGCAATGTATTGAAATGTGAAAACTGTTGGCATGACAAGTGTGTGGTAGAACAGTGTTGTGAGGTGGGAATTAGATTGGAAATTATGTCTTGGAAGTGGGTATGGATGTGTTTTTTGAATGAATGAGATTGTGTGTGATTTTGTAGTGTGTAGGAGTGATTTATGAAAGGGTAGGTGTTGTCATAGTATGTATGTAGCCTACATGTGTTCATTTGAACTCTTGCCACTTGGTGTCTGTGTAGAGATGGTAGTCATAAGATTGTCCTGTATGGAGTATTATATAAAAAAAAAATATATATATATATATATAGGTCTTTTGACACCTATATATGGCGATAAACAGCGCCCCCTATGACGAAATGTCACAAAATTTTGTACACATGACAAGAAAGCTGTTTAGAGATGGCATGTCAACTTTGACCAAATTTGAGCAATTAAAAGCCAAGATATGTACTTTTGAAAAATTTTAAGCTACGTGTTCAATGTTCATTGACGTGTAACTTCGAAACAATTTATCTCAAGATAAGTCCTTTGATAACTTTTTGTCAGCATTGTCTGCAGATGACGTATACCAAATCTGGTGAGATTCTCATTAACGGCCTATGACGGGTTCGTTCAGATTCATTTTCGCAATGTTCAAATTTCATGTAAATTGTTTTCGTTGGAAGTGGGCGTCGACCAGTGTTTTCCATGCGTGAGGTTCAATAGATTTCACGATAAAAAAAAATATGTTGTAAACATTAGTATTCTCTAGATAATAGGCAAAATGACATTTTCTACAATTACAGCGCCCCCTATGGACCAAATTTTATGGCATGTGCTGTGGTTTCAGAGGTCTTTGTGGTGATCGTACATGACATATTTCGTGCAGTTCCCACCTTCTCGGTCCAAGATATTGGCAACTCAAAATCCCAATTTTTGCATTTACCCTTATCACTAGGTGGCGCTATGCTTCACGTGAGTGTTTATGGGCTGGGTTGATACGTCTCTGTAACACCAACATACTAACACAAAATCGTTATCTTGGGCAAAAATGTTAACGAGTTATTTAACGAAAACTGTTTTTTGACACCTAGCTTCGGCGATAAACAGCGCCCCCTATGACGAAATGTCACAAAATTTAGTACACATGACAAAAAAGCAGTTTAGAGATGGCATGCCAAGTTTGACCAAATTTGAGCAATTAAAAGCCAAGATATGTACTTTTAAAGAATTTTAAGCTACGTGTTCAATGTTCATTGATGTGTAACTTCGAAACAATTTATCTCAAGATAAATCCTTTGATAACTTTTTGTCAGCATTGTCTGTAGATGACGTATACCAAATTTGGTGAGATTCACATTAACGGCCTATGACGAGTTCGTTCAGATTCGTTTTCGCAATGTTCAAATTTCATGTAAATTGTTTTCGTTGGAAGTGGGCGTCGACCAGTGTTTTCCATGCGTGAGGTGCAATAGATTTCACGATAAAAAAAAAAATGTTGTAAACATTAGCATTCTCTAGATAATAGGCAAAATGACATTTTCTACAATTACAGCGCCCCCTATGGACCAAATTTTATGGCATGTGCTGTGGTTTCAGAGGTCTTTGTGGTGATCGTGCATGACATATTTCGTGCAGTTCCCACCTTCTCGGCCCAAGATATTGGCAACTCAAAATCCCAATTTTTGCATTTACCCTAATCACTAGGTGGCACTATGCTTCACGTGAGCGTTTATGGGCTGGGTTGATACGTCTCTGTAACACCAACATACTAACACAAAATCGTTATCTTTGGCAAAAATGTTAATGAGTTATTTAACAAAAACTGGTTTTTGACACCTAGCTTCGGCGATAAACAGCGCCCCCTATGACGAAATGTCACAAAATTTAGTACACATGACAAAAACGCAGTTTAGAGATGGCATGCCAAGTTTGACCAAATTTGAGCAATTAAAAGCCAAGATATGTACTTTTAAAAAATTTTAAGCTACGTGTTCAATGTTCATTGACGTGTAACTTCGAAACAATTTATCTCAAGATAAATCCTTTGATAACTTTTTGTCAGCATTGTCTGTAGATGACGTATACCAAATTTGGTGAGATTCACATTAACGGCCTATGTCGAGTTCGTTCAGATTCGTTTTGGCAATGTTAAAATTTCACGTAAACCGTTTTCGTTGGAAGTGGGCATCGACCAGTGTTTTCAATGCGTGAGGGTCAGTAGTTTTCACAATAAAAAGAAAATTGCTGTAAACATTAGCATTCTCTAGATAATAGGCAAAATGACATTTTCTGCAATTACAGCGCCCCCTATGGTCCAAATTTCATGGCTTGTGCTGTGGTTTTAGAAGTCTTTAGGGTGATCGTGCATGACATATTTTGCGCAGTTCCCAGCTTCTCGGTCCAAGATATTGCCAACTCAAAATCCCAATTTTTGCATTTACCCATATCAGTAGGTGGCGCTATGCTTCAAGTGAGTGTTTATGGGCTGGGTCGATACGTCTCTGTAACACCGACATATTACAAAAATTTCGTGTTGTTGGGTGAAAGGTTCATCGAGTTATTCAGCGAAAACTTTTGCTGGTCTCCCCCTCTTTGACGGACACTGGCACAGTGGGGGGGGGGGGCCCTTGGGGGCCAAAAGCTCATATTCGCTCACAAACTTCTAGGGCTACATGCCTACAAACATTCATCTCCCCCTGAGTTTCAGTGTCCCGGGAATCGTTGACGGAAAATCGGTGAAAAAAAAAAAAAAAGGGAAAAAACGTGCAGCAACACCAATATGACCGCTTTCACTAATCACATGCAATCAGTGGCAGAGAGAAGACTAAATGAATGGACGGAATCAAACGTGACAGGAAACTTGTAGTCATCAACTTAGATATCTAAATGAACGTAATTAAGTTAATCTAAGTGGACAGAAATGAATATATACCGTTTCAAAACCTTGTTTTAAACCTAACCCTAAAATCAGCAATAAACTTCTCACAAACTTTGTCTAAATTCAAATTTGTCTAAAATAAAAAAATGAAACTTAAACCCTGAACAACAAACAAAATGAATCTGATCTAAAAAAGGAAACTTTCAAATGTCCTCTTGCGTTCGTCCTGTCTGTCCTGGGTACCTGGCAAATGATGGCGAACTCGTCTTCCTACACATACAAACACACACACACAGACACACACACACACACAGACACACACACACACACACACACACACACACACACAGACACACACACACACACACACACAGACACACACACACACACACAGACACACACACACACAGACACACACACACACACACACACGCACACACACAGACACGCACACACACAGACCACACACACACACACACACACACACAGACACACACACACACACACACACCACACACAGACACACACACACACACACACACACAGACACACACACACAGACACACACACACACAGACACACACACACAGACACACACACACAGACACACAGACACACACAGACACAGACACAGACACACACAGACAGACACACACACACACACAGACACACACACACACACACACACACACAGACACACACACACACACACAGACACACACACACAGACACACACACACACACACACACACACACACACACACAGACACACACACACACACATAGACACACACACACACACACACACACACACACACACACAGACACACACACACAGACACACACACAGACACACACACGCAGACACACACACACACACACACACACACGCACACACACAGGCTATACAGTCACACACACACACGCACACACACAGGCTATACAATCACACACACACACACACAAGCAGCAGCAGAGTTGCCATGCCACCAGTTAGTCTGGGTCACACACACACACACACGCACAGTCTTTAAAGAGGGTACAGTATGTCTGATGTGGTGTGTGTGTTTGTTCTTGTGATGTTCTGTGTTTTCCTTTTTCATGACCCCATTTGTGTCAGAGTATGTATGTGCATGTGTGTGTGTGTGTGTGTGTGTGTATGTGTGCCTGTGTGTGTGTGTGTGTGTGTATGCGTGCCTGTGTGTGTGTGTGTATGTGTATGTGTGCCTGTGTGTGTGTGTGTATGTGTGTGTGTGTGTGTCTGTGTATGCGTATGTGTGCCCGTGTGTGTGTGTGTGTGTGTGTGTGTGTATGTGTGCCTGTGTGTGCGTGTGTGTGTGTGTGTGTGTATGTGTATGTGCGTGTGTGTGTGTATGTGTGTGTGTGTGTGTGTGCGTGTGTGTGTGTGTGTGCCTGTGTGTGTGTGTGTTTGTGTGTGTATGTGTGTGTGTGTGTGTGTGACACTTGGTGGCCCCGTCCAAATTTTTAAGGTCACTAAATCCCTGCACAGACCATGTTTGAGATTTCCCTACCGACAGGCAAGGCCAGCATAGACGACTAGTGGTAACACTAGCAGTTAGCCATGGGTCTCTTTGATACCATGTGGTGTTAAACACACTGACTTTACCATTCGCTTTTTCAATGTCAGTTTTTGGAACTGGTTTCCCCTCTGTTTTGATTTTCACCTTCTCATCGTCCCCCAGTGTGTGAAATGGGGTTTTAGCATCATGAATACGACGTCTCGTTTTTCCATCCTTTTTTTATTGACACAACAAAGCAAAACTCTCCAAAGGCTCAAACCCTCCGCACCTTCACCAATGACAGGTCTGTCGATAATGACAGTAGTGCAAGACCTTGCGTGTCACCCCGTCAACCCACCCTTTCATTCTGATTGGGCCCATTGATGAATGTGGCTCCGGTGATTGGCTGATTGATGACAGACGAGCATTTTGAACTGACCCGCCCAAAGGGAGGACGTTCCTCTCTTTTTGCCAAGAGGAGCCCGCGAATCGCCCGGGTTCGGAGTGTTTATAATGGATGTCAATGAGGGAGTAAGAGAGAATTATATTTTGGTGACTTTTTTCTGTTTTGGAAGTGATAAAGTCGCCTCTGATCTGTCTATTTTTCTGTCTATCTATCTCTCTATCTATCTATCTATACAGTAGAGTACAGAAAGGGAAAGTGTGCAATGTGGACACATCATGAAGATAGAAAGAGGAGGAGAGACACACTCATACTGAATATGCACACACTTATACACACACACACACACACTTACTATCACAGAAAGTATAAGCCCTTTAAAAAGATCGAGGGCACTCGCTACTTAGCAACCGAAAGGAGATTGAAGAGCATCATCACTCAGAAGAGGAGGAATCAGATCTCTTACATACACACACACACACACACACACGCATCAGATCTCTTACAATGGCCATTGTGTGCAGTCTTATCATAAAAGGATTATGGGTATTTATATTATGGGATAGCAGTGAGTGAGGGCGGCCTTTGGTCTAAAGTTAATGAGATGGAGCTTTAAGGTGAACTTAAGACACAGCTGAGCCTGGATCAACCTCTAATGACACACTGATCAGGCTCACCTACTCAAGTATACGCTAATTTAGTGTGGTAGTCACTCAAACACACTATGCCAATGTAGTATGCCACCTACTCAAGTACACTACGCTAATGTATTATGCTATCTTCTCAAGTATACTATGCTAATGTAGTTTGCTACTTCAGCCTTTGCCTCATGAGGTACAAAGTACGCTATGATAATGTAGTATGTTACCTGCTCAAGTACACTACACTAATGTAGTATGATTGCTTAAAAATGCACCTGAACCCTAAAAGTGCACTTATTGAAGACAATGTACTCTGAGTGTACTTCACATCAGCATCACTTACTGCAGTAACACACTACGTGAAATACACTTCTTTGGCCTATGCAATTTTGTGTTGTGGAAAAGTATACTTGAAGCTGTGTACTTTCATGCTACTAGCATGCTAGGCAGGTTTCTTAGCCGCTGCTCTGCTGTGGATAAAAGCATCTGCCAAACGCATGAATGGAAATGAAGGATTAAGTTATTACTAAGGATATTTAACACAGTTGTAAGATAGTATATGATAGAATGGCCCATAATGTAAGATAGTATATTATAGAATGGCCCATAATGGCCCTGAATGGCACTGAATGGCACTGAATGGCACTGAATGGCACTGAATGGCACTGAATGGCATGCATTCAGAAGCAAACTGCATTTAGCCTTCCACACAGGGGCTACATCCATGAAGTGAGAATGAGCTGGATCCCAGTGAGCCGTGTCTTTCTCTGCAGTGAAGGTTTTCTCCCATGGAACAAGGCTTCTGCAGCTAGACCCCTATATGGAAATATCACTGATGTTTTAAAAGTATGTTTGTATTTTTGATTTTGTAATGAAGCATTATAAAAGTACATAATGCATAAATAAAACGCCGTCTTTCTCATTTGAAGCTTGGATTACTCCTGTGGTGCACCATGTCCACATATGTGGACAGTAAAATAACTTTTAAACAAAATGAGATTTAACAAACATTTCAAAATATATATCAACTTTAGGTCAGTTTTGATTAAGAAAAACAATATATAAAAAAATATTTATTTAGTTCTGAATATTTATTTCAGAACACGTGTGTGAAAGTGCTGAAACACTTAATGAGCGCACTTCAGCGCCAGAAACACACTTTTGGAAAGTGCACCTTTCTTCTTTTTCAACGCGAATGTAACACACACACACACACCAGGTGTTTTCAGTCATAGATGAACATGAGATCACTGCCATGGCATTGCCCATCCTACGCAGCTCCTTATCTTTGTGTGTGTGTGTGTGTATGTGCCTGTGTATATGTGTGTGTGTGTGTGTGTGTGTCTCTCTCTATGTGTGTGCGTGTGTGTGTGTGTGTATGTGCCAGTGTATGTGTGTGTGTGTGTGTGTGTGTCTCTCTATGTGTGTGTGTGTGTGTGTCTCTCTCTCTCTCTGTGTGTGTGTGTGTGTGTCCTATTTAAGCTATATGAGCCGTTGTTTGTAATACTATGAGCTGAAAGAAGCTTAAGGAGCCTTAATCATCTCCAATCTCCTCAGTATTTTTCTTCTGTTTGCCTCCAAGCTGTGTGTGTGTGTGTGTGTGTGTCTTGTATGTGCAAGACAAATTCTTTGGGTTGTCTTGGTAAATGCAGTTGCGTTGCGTTGATTAAGGTAGTGAGAAAGGATTAGAGAGAGAGAGAGATTGGACAGTTACTTGGGGTATGTGTGTGTGTGTGTGTGTGTGTGTGTGAGTGTGTGTGAAAGAGAGAAGAAGTATAAGGAGGACTTTG
>PYXC01002786.1:72500-75000 GCA_015244755.2 Tenualosa ilisha | reverse complement strand
AGTGTAGAGAAATTAAATTATTAAGTGTATTCTCAAAATTTACGCCAGGAGATATTCTTGGAAGAGCGGGGTCTTCACGAGTTTCTTGAAGGTGGAGAGGGTATCAGTTGATCTGGTAGCACTTGGGAGGTCATTCCACCAGCGCGGAACCAGATAAGAGAAGAGTCTGGATTGACCTGCACAAGGTGTTGGCCTTGCTAGAAAACGTTCCTTAGAGGAGCGTAGCAGTCGTCGGGTGACAGGGCTTCAGAAGAGTATTCAAGTAGATGGCAGCAGAGCCATCATTCACCCTGTAGGCCACCATAAGTGCCTTGAATTTAATGCGAGCAGCCAAGGGCAACCAGTGAAGCTCAATGAACAGAGGTGTGACCTTTGTGCCCTTTTTGGCTGGTTAAAGACCAGACGTGCAGCTGCATTCTGGATCATCTGTAGTGGTCTCACTGCACAGACTGGTAGGCCTGATAGGAAGACATTGCAGTAGTCAAGACGAGAGATAACCAGGGTCTGAACCAGGAGCTGGGTTGCATGTTGGGTTAGGTACGGCCTGATCTTCCTTATGTTGAATAGGGAAAAATGGCACGACCGAGCCACAGAGGCAACGTGATCTGCAAAGGTCAGTTGGTCATCGATCATGACACCTAGGTTTCTTGCCACTTTGGTGGGAGAAACAGACAGGGAGTCGATCTTGATACTGATGTCGTGATGTATGACTTGTTTGACTGGGAGGACCAGCAGTTCAGTTTTGGAGAGATTTAGTTGGAGGTGATGTCCTTTCATCCATGCAGATATATCAGAGAGACAGTCCGAGATCCGTGTTGACACCGTGGAGTCGTCTGGCGGAAAGGACAGATAGAGCTGGGTATCATCAGCATAGCAGTGATAAGAGAAGCCATGGGAGTGGATGACTGAGCCCAGCGAGGTGATGTACATGGCGAAGAGAAGGGGCCCCAGCACAGATCCTTGGGGTACTCCTGTGGTGAGTTGGTGAAGTGCCGATGTCTGTCCTAGCCACGATACGTTGAACGACCGTAAGATAAGTAAGATAGTAAGATAGGACTTGAACCAGGAGTGCGCTGTGCCATCAATCCCAATGTTGGTCAGCTTGTCCAGTAGGATGCTGTGGTTGACCGTGTCAAATGCTGCTGATAGGTCCAGCAGGATGAGCACTGAGGACTGACCTGCCGCTCTGGCCTCTTTTAATGCTTCCGTCACAGACAGAAGCGCCATTTCAGTGGAGTGGCCACTTCTGAAGCCGGATTGGTTGGAGTCGAGGAGGTTGTTCTGAGTGAGACTTGACACTATTCACCAAAGAACCATGTTGACTTGACACTATTCACCATAGAACCATGTTGACTTGACACTATTCACCATAGAACCATGTTGACTAGACACTATTCACCAAAGAACCGTGTTGACTTGACACTATTCACCATAGAACCATGTTGACTTGACACTATTCACCATAGAACCATGTTGACTTGACACTATTCACCATAGAACCATGTTGACTTGACACTATTCACCATAGAACCATGTTGCCTGTAGGATCTCTTGTCGGCACATAAAGTTACGGTGTCTTGCAATCTTGGGTCGATGCCTCATTTTGTCCCTTAAGAAATGGAAAGGCTACAAGGAGTCCTAAAATGATTCTGTCCATGAGGAAGTTCTAGTCTAATTGTCCACAAAGCCTCTTCACTTGCTTTGGTCTATACCTTTTAGTCAATAAGAAGAAGAAGAATTTAGACTCTTTTGATCCCGTGAGGGAAATTTGGTTTCTGCATGTAACCCAGTCATAACTGAGTGACACACACACACACACACACACACACACACACACACACAGTGAAGTGAAGTACACACTGACCCAGAGCTCTTGGCTGCCTGCTATAGCGGTGCCCAGGGAGCTGTGAGGGGTTAGGAGCCTTACTCAAGGGCACTTCAGCCATGGTTAGGAGCCTTACTCAAGGGCACTTCAGCCATGGTTAGGAGCCTTACTCAAGGGCACTTCAGCCATGGTTAGGAGCCTTACTCAAGGGCACTTCAGCCACGGTTAGGAGCCTTACTCAAGGGCACTTCAGCCACGGTTAGGAGCCTTACTCAAGGGCACTTCAGCCATGGTTAGGAGCCTTACTCAAGGGCACTTCAGCCACGGTTAGGAGCCTTACTCAAGGGCACTTCAGCCATGGTTGGGGATGAAGCCGACAGTGCTTTGGTTGCAAACCCAAAGCCCTAACCAGTAGGCCATGGTTGCTCCCCAAGTAGGCTATCATAGGCCTTATTTTTCATTTGCTCACATTGTTAAAATGAACACACATACACACACACACACACACTCACACACAGATCTATCTGATAATATTCCTTGTGTGCACTCAGATATACACACTGATCACAACTGTTGATAAAGAGGACAGGTGTGTTTGCATGTGTGTGTGTGTGTGTGTGTGTGCATGTGGACACTAACGGTCAAAAGTTTGAGATCACTTAGATATTTCCTTGT
>PYXC01002786.1:65000-67500 GCA_015244755.2 Tenualosa ilisha | reverse complement strand
GCCCCACTGTAGACCCACAGAGCTCAGGCACTGCCATTTTAGAACCTCCTTTTTTTGAACGTGTATGGCTTTGTTTGGGATGCCTACCGTGATGCGTACCGTGATGCGTACCGTGATGCGTACCGTGATGCGTACCGAGCCGTGGGCACACTGTACCCCTGCATCCCTAGTGCTGCCTGACAGTGGAAATAGTGCACAGGGATACCAGTAGAATAGATAGCACTGTGGGAAATAAGTGAACTTATAGTTTGACAAAATGGCAGGTAACTCAAAGTACATGTATGTTTTAGTCCATTGAGGCAGTGTACTAAAATGTAAGCAAACGTGTTTTGGTCTAACTTAATTATTTAATAAAATTCTTCTTCTTAGTCATGGGAAGCTGTATTATACCATTGTAACTGCCACTTCTATTTGTATGTATTATTTGTAAATTATATGTATGTAGTTTCATTATTTTCTTATTTATTTTACAAAATTGCTATGTTTTATTTGTACAATTTGTATTTTATTTTCAATTAGTATATAGTAAATAGTATTTCAAGATATTGGGGGAGTAGACTAGAGTTTCTGATTCTATCCTCGAATTCTATCTGCGCCTACTATTTTTAATGTTTGTTTTATTTCCTGCTATATTAAGATGTTATTTTATTCATTTCCTGCTATATTAAGACGTGAGTATTTATTTGATTTGATTTCTTGCCTACTTTATGAAGATGTAAGTATTTGCTTATTCAGCTAATTTTAGGGCTGTCGAAGTTAACATGTTAATAGTGCATTAACACAATCTCTCTTTATGGCGATTAAGAAAAATGTCGCTGTTAATGCAAGGTGTAAAAACGACAGTAAACTGGGCTCATCTTTGTAAGGAACAATGCAGATTTCATAGGTGACCATCATGCAAAATAAGGCTTTATCACAACATTGACTCTGTTTTTGTCAAATGTAGCTCTAAAACCTGTAACATGGCCTGTTAGTTATGTAGACATGCGATGCAGAGCGAGTTTACTTTCACTTTTCTGGGTGAAATGTGGAGTCCTGTGAGTCTCCATTCAAGGAGACCTATATGGGTTGGACCAAAGCTTCCCGTCCTTGAGCAATACAGCTACATGTCCAAAATGACCAAAACTCTCCTTTAACTACAGAACTTTTACAGCTACATGTCGAAAATGACCCAAACTGTCCTTTAACTACAGAACTTTCTGAAAGTTACCGGTTGTAGAAAGGGATGATGGAGCCTGCTTCCATCGGGTCCGTTTTGATTGGATCCCTGTCTCAGGCCAACAAAACAAAGTGGCAATAGGCCTTGTAGCCATACTGATCTGCAGAGTGAAATCAAATCAAACGTGTGTGTGAGTGTGTGTGTGTGAACTGGGGTAACACAGAACATGTGCAAATGACCATCTGATTCAATGCAAATGCAACACAATAGACAGCACATTAATGTCATTTCAAGTACTGATTCTATTCTATATTTTTGGTGGCTGTGTGTGTGTGTGTGTGTGTGTGTGTGCAGCTGGAGAAAAAGCCATCGTGTGTGACCAGTGTGGAGCTCAGTTTCAGAAGGAGGATGACCTGGAGACCCACAAACAAATACACACAGGTTTGAGCCGTGTGTGTGTGTGTGTGTCTGTGTGTGTGTGTGTGTGTGTGTGAATGCCTGTCTGTTTTACACTTTTTGCATGTGTAACAACTCTATACACAAGTGAAAAAGTCATTACGCCCACATAAAGATGAAAGATGTGGGCTGAGGACACATCCTGCTAAGGATGGACAGTGGCACAGATGCCACCTTGTTGCCTTGCTGACCACATTCATCCCTGAACAGACTCCACATTGGCATGCCTTGGACATTGCTTATAGAAGTGCCATTTCATTCCTTTGCAATATGAAAAGAAATGATTTGATGTTTAGAACTAGTGGCTAAGCAATTCAAAACTCTGAAGCACAAAACACAAAATTGTGTCCTTGTGCAGAATTGTAGGTACAGAGTGGCACTCGTGATGTGGCGCTAAAACGTTACAGAATAGAGGTGCTATTTTGAAGATTAGCATTGATTTTTTGAAGCATAATGTTTGGTATGGTCTCAATATTAGTCCAGGTGATTTGTGAAAAAAAAAATCACTTTTTCATGAAAGCATGACATTTGGGACACTTGAACAATTTGGCGTCTAAGTTCACATATAGTCAACACATTTTTTTATATTTTTATAGCCTAAAATTCTGGTCATAATAAGAAATGAATACCTGAAGCAGCAGCATTTGCTACACATCGATACATTCAAGACTTTTGGCAACAAATGTATAGATATTTTATTATATATTATTATTTATTTATTTATATTTATTTATATATTATATATTTTACCATTTTGCCCTTGATGCAGATGGTCCAAATGCACCCATGTGGGCTGTGGGCAACTCTTGGGTCATAAATGTACCAATGTAGAGAAATCAGGCAAATGCAGAAGTGACATCTGATTGCACACTGTCACCACTACTG
>PYXC01002786.1:55000-60000 GCA_015244755.2 Tenualosa ilisha | reverse complement strand
AGAGAGAAGACAAGAGACAGATGTCTTTCACCCCAGCCTGCCTAATCACTGTACTGGAACAAGAAAGAGATCAGCATTCACAAGTGCATGCGCACGCACACACACACACACACACGTGTTCTATACAGGTAATAGAATCCTGTATAGAACACATTTTACTGAATCTCTACATTTGACTGTCTCAACAGGGCAGGACTCTGGAAATAAACTTTACACTGATCCTTACTTTACACTGATCTCTGCAGCCTGTCATCGTTTTGTGTGTTCAACATTTGAATGCTAATCTGTTTCTAGGGGTGCTAATAACTGTGGCACATCTGTTTGAGCTAAAGCTATTTCATTCATTCTGTCTCCAAAGGGGACCAGACTGTAGAGTTCGGCTCCAGATCTGATGGCTGGGAGTTCATTTCAGTTACTTTTGGACCTTCCCTCCAGTAATGAAAACAATTAATCCCTTAGCCTACAAACACAGCTAACGGCTAACAAACAGAAATGAGACATCTGGACAGTTTGGCAATGATATACATGTTTCTGTCTGTCCTCTCTCTCTCTCTCTCTCCCCCTCTCTCCCATTCTGAGGTCTGTAAATCTGTTGAGTTGTAACAATATAGCACACAAATGAAGTGGAGTGATGCGTGTGATAATGAAGTGATGTTTATATGTTCTTAAAGGTGTTAACCAATAACAACAAACTGAAAATATTTCAGGAAGATTCAAATAAATCCATTCTCATCAGGGTCTCCTCAAAGTGCCCATTGTGGTTTGGTGCGACTAGGAGGGAGGTCTTAAGGGTATAAGGGCCATTTGGGGTTGTAATCATAGTATAATGGCTCTATTAAAAAAGAGACAGGGGTTGTTGAATTGCCCATCAGGAATATGATGATGATCACGATTGGTGATGATTGCAATAGTAAAATGATGAACTGGTTATGATTGCGGAGTGTGGGATGTGGGATGTGGAGTGTGGGGTGTGGGATGTGAAGTGCGGAGGGTGGGATGCGGGGTGTGGAGTGTGGTGTGTGGGATGTGGAGTGTGGGATGTGGAGTGTGGCGTGTGGGATGTGGAGTGTGGGATGTGGAGTGTGGGATGCGTAGTTTGGGGTGTGGAGTGTGGGATGCGCAGTGTGGAGTGTGGGGTGTGGAGTGTGGGGTGCGGAGTGTGGGGTGTGGGATGCGGAGTGTGGGACGTGGAGTGTGGGGTGTGGAATATGGGATGCGGAGTGTGGGGTGCGAAGTGTGGAGTGTGGGATGTGAGGTGTGGGATGTGGCGTGTGGGGTGTGGAGTGTGGGGTGTGGAATGTGGGATGTGGAGTGTGGGATGTGGGGTGTGGAGTGTGGAGTGTGGGATGTGGAGTGTGGGATGCGTAGTTTGGGGTGTGGAGTGTGGGATGCGCAGTGTGGAGTGTGGGGTGTGGAGTGTGGAGTGTGGGGTGTGGAGTGGAGAGTGTGGGGTGTGGAGTGTGGGGTGTGGAGTGTGGGGTGCGGGGTGTGGGTGTGGAGTGTAGGGTGCGGAGTGTGGAGTGTGGGACGTGGAGTGTGGGGTGTGGAGTGTGGGACGTGGAGTGTGGGGTGTGGAATATGGGATGCGGAGTGTGGGGTGCGAAGTGTGGAGTGTGGGATGTGAGGTGTGGGATGTGGCGTGTGGAGTGTGGGGTGTGGAATGTGGGATGTGGAGTGTGGGATGTGGGGTGTGGGGTGTGGAGTGTGGAGTGTGGGATGTAGGGTGTGGAGTGTGTGTATAGCAGCCCATCAGCTATATGAAGATTTGAATAGTTAAGGCAGTGGAATAAATACTCTTCAGTTTGGAACGATACCATTCTCCTGCGTGTGTGTGTGTGTGTGCGTGTGTGTGTGTGTGTGTGTGTGTGTGTGTGTGTGTTGAGGAAGTGAGTTATCAGTCTCCAAATTAAATCAAGTAGTGTCCAGCCTGCCTCTGCTCCCAACTAGTTTTTTAGCCAGATACAATCTAAATGAGTTTTTCAGCAGCTGGTGCTCAGCTGCACACACGCACACGCACGCACACACACACACACACACACACACACACACACACACACACACACACACACACACACACACACACAGCTGGTAAATAAATGCTATTACACTAGTGGCCTGTATCCAGAGGCTCACACACACGTACACACACACACGTCTGTTTTGCATAATGTGTGTGCAGTGTGCACACATGCATGTACTTTGTGTCTGTGAGTAGATCTGTATGTGTGTGTGTTCACACACACGTGTGTGTGTGACTGTGTCTGTGTGTGTGTGGGCATGCACCCCATGGAGAATCCTTGTCTGATAAGAAAAGCATTTACATTCCCTTGTGTGTATGATTGTGTATTTGTGTGTGTGCGTGTTTGTGTGTGCGTGTGTGTGTGTGTGTGTAAATCTCTATGCTGGATATCTCTAATTCTATTGTGAGTAAGGATACTCTGGGTCTATCCTCCCTCTCTGTGTGTGTGTGTGTGTGTGTGTGTGTGAGATTATGGAACACCCGCAGTTCTGTTATTGAGATTGAGTCCAAATGAAATCAGCAGGAAGTTCTATTGACCAAATTCTCACAAAATCTATACTTGTGTGTGGTTGTGCATCTTTATGTCTACCTGTGTGTGTATGTGTGTGTGTGTGTGTGTGTTCGTGCACGCCACATATGCATGTCATTGACTCTGTTAGCTCACTCAGACACTTTTTCACACACACACACACACACACACACACACACACACACACACACACACACACACATACACTACAGTGCTCGTTATTTACTTTTCATCTGATCTGTCCAAGGGCTGCTTTTACTGACTGACATCTGATATCACCACTGTCACTACTGGGTCAGCGCTGTTAACGTTACTGGTGACTACTGATTGGCTGTCTGTATGTTTTTAACAATAACAATAGTATGAAGATTGCTTACCAAGGTGGTGCACTGAAAAACTGCCCTAAAATATACTTAGTGTTTTTTCTCTTGCTCAGATTAGTCAACAGATGTTGAGAAGTTTACATTTACATTTACATGTATGCATTTAGCAGACGCTTTTATCCAAAGCCACTTACATTTTTTGTCAACTTTCAGTTGTTCAGGGCCAGTCTCCCCTAGAGCAACTTAGGGTTCAGTGCCTTGCTCAGGGGCACAGCAGGATTCGAACCCACAACTTTTCAAGAAGTGGCTGCTGCACTGTCCAAGAGCGCCACTGTTTTAAGGCGACTATCAAAAGCTCCCCTATTAATATAGCTAACCCCAATAACATAGCTAACCCCAATAATATAGCTAACCCCAAAAACATAGCTAACCCCAATAACATAGCTAACCCCAATAATATAGCTAACCCCAAAAACATAGCTAACCCCAATAACATAGATAACCCCAATAATATAGCTAACCCCAAAAACATAGCTAACCCCAATAACATAGCTAACCCCAATAATATAGCTAACCCCAATAACATAGCTAACCTCAATAATATAGCTAACCCCAATAATATAGCTAACCCTAATAATATAGCTAACCCCAATAACATAGCTAACCCCAATAACATAGCTAACCCCAATAATATAGCTAAATATATTAATATAGCTAACCCTAATAACATAGCTAACCCCAATAACATAGCTAACCCCAATAATATAGCTAACCCCACTAATATAGCTAACCATATTAATATAGCTAACCCTAATAACATAGCTAACCCTAATAATATAGCTAACCCTATTAATATAGGCTAGCTAAATCTATTAGCTAATTGGCATGATGAATAAACTTATAGTGAGTAAAATAATGTAATCATAAACAAATAGTTTATAAGATGAATTATAAAAACTATGACAATAGAAGATAAATGCATGCACTGTACAACTGCATAGATAGATAGGTAGATAGGTAGGTAGGTAAGAATTATGCAAAAAATGCTAAATATTATCCAAAGCCATTCAAATATCTAAATAATGACCAAATAAGTATTGCAGCATAAAACATGATGAAAGGTCTGAATTTTGTTTTGTTTCCTTCAGTAAATCCCAAAGCTACATGCTTGTGTTGTGGATGTGTGCTTGATCAGTTAGACCTGATCTCATGTCTACAGTATCCATCCCTTGGCTTTGGGCAAAATAGAGAGAGAGAGAGAGAGAAAGAATGAGTGTGTGCTTGTGTGTGCATGTGTGTGAGTGGGAGAGAGAAAGAATGAGTGTGTGCTTGTGTGTGCATGTGTGTGAGTGAGAGAGAGAAAGAGAGAGAGCATGAGAGAGTGTGTGTATGAGAGAGAGAGAAAGAGAGAGAACATGAGAGAGAGTATGTGTGAAAGTGTGTGTGTGTGTGTGGGAGAGAGAGACAATGTGTCAGAGTATGTGTGAGAGAGAGCGTGTGTGAGAGTGCGTTTGTGTGTGAGAGACAGAGAGAGAGTGTGTGTGTATGAGTGTGAGTGTGTGAGAGAGAGAGTGTGTATCTGTTCTCTGTCTCTAATCTCCAGGCCTTTGGTCTCTTCCTGGAGCTAAAAGCTTCTTTTCCCTCAATAGCTCGACATGGTCTTTTCCTGCAGGGACAAAAGCCTTCAAAACACACACACACACACATACACAAAGAAGTGTATTGTGTGTGACAGTGCACACATACACAAGTATGCCTGGTTGCACACTCTCTCTCTCTCACACACACACACACACACACACACAAACAACAGAAGACACAGATATAAGTGTGTGTGTGTGTGTGTGTGTGTGTGTGTATGCAGAGGAAATTGTGGTGGAATACCTAGCACAGGAAATGGTATTCTCCTGACATGGAAGCGGTCAGTTTCTTTATTTACTGAGGGTCAGTCAGTCGTATTATGTGCGACTAAAAGGCTTGTGAACAGATCAGGCAGTTTGACACTTAATTGTGAAAGCACACCGGACTACTGGTCCCTGGACAATGGACGCGTGGATGAGTGGTTAGACGTTAGGGTTGGGGTCAGGGTTAGGGTTAGGGGTGTAAGAGTCTGGCTGGCTGTAATAAC
>PYXC01002786.1:0-45000 GCA_015244755.2 Tenualosa ilisha | reverse complement strand
GCCCTTGAGCAAGGCACTTAACCCTAAGTTGCTCTAGGGGAGACTGGCCCGGAACAATTGATAGTTGATGAGTTGTAAGTCGCTTTGGATAAAAGCGTCTGCTAAATGCATAAATGTAAATGTAAATGTAAATGTGTGACATTCTTTCTTCACAAATAAGGATGTGTGTGATTACTTGCGATTAACAGTGAACTACTACTTTTCTGAACTACAGGTATCATAATGAATGTACACTTTTGTGGAATTTCGCAAGATTGTTAAAACTGAACACACCAGTCAAATTGAAACCCTACAGTCAGAGCATAACTTGACTAGCTAATTTGGCAGGTTTAAGTAGTGCTTGTTAGTGTCAGTAGTCAGCATAGATAGTAAACTGTCAACTTCTGTCTAGTAGTGGACATGCTCAAGACAGATTACAGAGACCAGCCCATAGCACCCCCAGACAGCCCATAGTACCCACAGACAGCCCAAAATACCCCCAGACAGCCCATAGTACCCCCAGACAGCCCATAATACCCCCAGACAGCCCATAGTACCCACAGACAGCCCAAAATACCCCCAGACAGCCCATAGTACCCCCAGACAGCCCATAGTACCCCCAGACAGCCCATAATACCCCCAGACAGCCCATAGTATCCCCAGACAGCCCATAATACCCCCAGACAGCTCACGGCTCTGTTGCCGATTCAACGTGTCAGCTGCAATGTTGAACACACCCCCAAAGACATGCATCAACAGACCTGACATTAACATCTGACTTGGTGTGTGTGTGTTATAAGCATACATGTCTAAGTATGTTTATCTATGTGTGTGTGTGTGTGTGTGTGTGTGTGTGTGTGTGTGTGTGTGTGTTTGCAGCACTGCTAAATGCCCCTTTTTGAGCTGTCAATAGCTGATCAATAGTCCAGCTCCAGTTACACCCATTACTGTGGAGGGAGACTGAGGTGCTGTATATCCAGAGTCTGTGTGTGTGTGTGTGTGTGTGTGTGTGTGTGTGTGTGTGTGTGTGTGTGTGTGTGCGTGTGTGTGTGTTTGTAGCCATTGTCTGAGCAGACGCACTGACTTCTCACAGAGAGAGAGAGGAAATGTATGTGTGTGTGTGTGTGTCTGGTAACAGGTAGAGCAAGACGTGATTTTTGTTCTTACATACCTCTGTCTAATCTAATGAGTGTGCTACCGATGGATATTTATGTTTGTGCACAGGTGTGTGTGTGTGTGTGTGTGTGTGTGTGTGTGTGTGCCCATGTGTCCATAGGTCTAATTGGATGTATATTCAATGGTGGGAATGTCTTTTGATCTGAGCACGTTAGTATTCACCCATGTGAGACAGACAGACAGAGCAAGTGTGTGTTGAATCTTAAATTGTTTCTGATGAAATCCAGTGGTTAGAGCTCCTATGTGTGTGTGTGTGTGTGTGTGTGTGTGTGTGTGTGTGTGTGTGTGCGTGTGTGTGTGTGAGAGAGTTGTTCATGTTTTGCATCTTAATGCAGCGTCTGATGAAACTCATGAAAACCAAACCAGGCCTGTGAGAATGTGTGTGTGTGTGTGTGTGTGTGTCTCTGTGTGTGTGTGTGTGTGTGTGTGTGTGTGTGTGTGTGTCTCTGTGTGTGTGTGTGTGTGTGTGTGTGTGTGTCTGTGTATTAGTTTGAGTATACGTGTTCGGTGTATGTTATGTGAGAGAGAGTGTGTGTGTGTGTCTGTGTATTAGTTTGTGTACACATGTTTGGTGTATGTTATGTGAGAGCGTGTGTGTGTGTGTATTAGTTTGTGTACACGTGTTTGGTGTATGTTATGTGAGAGAGAGTGTGTGTGTGTGTGTGTGTCTGTGTATTAGTTTGTGTATACGTGTTTGGTGTATGTTATGTGAGAGAGAGTGTGTGTGTGTGTGTGTGTGTGTCTGTGTATTAGTTTGTGTATACGTGTTTGGTGTATGTTATGTGAGAGCGTGTGTGTGTGTGTGTGTGTGTGTGTGTGTGTGTATGTGTATTAGTTTGTGTATACGTGTTTGGTGTATGTTATGTGAGAGAGAGTGTGTGTGTGTGTGTGTGTGTGTGTCTGTGTATTAGTTTGTGTATACGTGTTTGGTGTATGTTATGTGAGAGCGTGTGTGTGTGTGTGTTAGTTTGTGTATACGTGTTTGGTGTATGTTATGTGAGAGAGAGTGTGTGTGTGTGTGTGTGTATACGTGTTTGGTGTGTGTGTATGTGTGAATGTGTGTGTTTGGGAGTGTAAACTGTGCCTCTGTGTGTGTGTATGTGTGTCCATGCAGGAGAGAAGCCGTTTGAGTGTAAACTGTGCCTCTGTGTGTGTGTGTGTGTGTGTGTGTGTGTGTGTGTGCGTGCGTGTGTGTGTCCATGCAAGAGAGAAGCCATTTGAGTGTAAACTGTGCCTCTGTGTGTGTGTGTGCGTGCGTGTGTGTGTCCACGCAGGAGAGAAGCCATTTGAGTGTAAACTGTGCCTCTGTGTGTGTGTGTGTGTGTGCGTGTGTGTGTGTGTGTCCACGCAGGAGAGAAGCCGTTTGAGTGTAAACTGTGCCTCTGTGTGTGTGTGTGTGCGTGCGTGTGTGTGTCCACGCAGGAGAGAAGCCATTTGAGTGTAAACTGTGCCTCTGTGTGTGTGTGTGTGTGTGTGTGTGTGTGTGTGTGTGTGCGTGTGTGTGTGTGTCCACGCAGGAGAGAAGCCGTTTGAGTGTAAACTGTGCCACCAGCGCTCGCGCGACTACTCGGCCATGATCAAGCACCTGCGCACCCACAACGGCGCGTCTCCCTACCAGTGCACCATCTGCCAGGAGTACTGCCCCAGCCTGTCCTCCATGCAGAAGCACATGAAGAACCACAAGCCCGAGGACGTGCCCGCCGACTGGCGCATAGAGAAGACCTACCTGTACCTGTGCTACGTGTGATCTGATCCAACACACACACACACACACACACACACACACACACCTGCTCCTCCTCAGTGTGTATCGAAGCAGTAATAAGGTTGCCTGTTGAGTCAGTGTGTGTGTGTGTGTGTGTGTGCGCGCGTCAGGGGCTGGGACGGGAACAACAATCAAGTAGAATTGGTATAAATGAATAATCAATAACAAGTGGACCAAAACAGGCCAACAAGAAGACCAATCAGAAATAATTTTTAAAATGGTAACTTTAGTTCTGCTTCTAAGTTCTGATAAGCCCTTGTGTACGTCTGTGGTTCAGAGCTGTAGTCCTGGCTAAGAATGTCGACTGCTCATGGGATAAGGAATAGAGATGCTCTTCACTGCTTTCATGTCTCGGAATCAACATGCGGAACACACAGGATCTTGAATTGATCAAATAGTTTGAACAGTGCCCAGCCTTAGTGTGGGTGTTGGAGAGTGGGGGGGGGTGTCAGTGTATGGTCGTTAGAATGGTCCTTTCCGAGAGACTGTAGTAGCTAGGCCACTCAATACTGCACTCCGCTACAGTACTAGTCAGGATACCTTTCAAAGGCTTCGGTTTCCTCCACTACATTTCTTAGCATCCAGAAATTGAAGGCAGAGCCAATAGGTGAAAAGTTCAAACCAAGTCTGGAGAGTGTCCAGACTCAGAGTGAAGCAAAGTGAGAGTCTGGTGCACCAGGCCACGCTCCACCTGCTTGAGTGCTGGATGGATGTGACCACTGCCCTATGGAGCCCTCAAACAGGCCTCCTTCACACACAGACTGTCTACATCACAGGTGGCGTGTGTGTGTGTGTGTGTGTGTGTGTGTGTGTGTGTGAGACTGTGGAGTCATACATCTTAAGTGGTAGAGATCTGACTCTGTGTGTGTGTGTAGATGTAAAGTAGTAGTAGTCCTGTGTGTGTATCTGTGTGTGATTGGTTTGATTGCCAAGCAGTGTCTCCAGTCCAAGGCCCCACCCACCAGGGTCTATTTGAATATCTCACTTCCACACTTACCAGAAGAGGCCTGTCTGGACTACTTATATCAACCACTCATGTGCCCCAAGCTGGTTTAAACTCTGTGTGTCCGTGTGTGTGTGTGTGTGTGTGTGTGTGTGTGTGTGGTTGGTTGGTTGGTTTGCACAGTGACTGAAAGTATGAAACCTGCACTATGCTTTCTGTGAAACTTTGAACCACATGGTATTTGTTGTAGTGTAGTGAAGTGAACACACCCAGCGCACCCCAAACAGACATGTGTGACATCTGTCCCTCCTGGCACAGCCCCTGGCCACTGAGGCTGACAAAAATCACTTGTTAGGCTCACGTATGCAGATGGCAGACTGGCCCTGCTGAAGCTCTGGGAGTCTCAACTCAACCATGTTTCCACCTGTGCTGCTCCCTGTTGGTCTGGAGTGGCACTGCTGGTAACAGAAGCGGACATGTTATAAGCAAGGGTGCAGTCATAAGTAAAGGTGGTAGTCAGGACTATAACTGTCATCAGAAAAGTGTTTATGTGTCCAGAACTGACAGACAGTCAGTTGTCATCACAATCAGACAAGTGTTTATGTGTCCACAGCTGACAGACAGTCAGTTGGCATCCCAATCAGACAAGTGTTTATGTGTCCACAGCTGACAGACAGTCAGTTGGCATCCCAATCAGACAAGTGTTTATGTGTCCACAGCTGACAGACAGTCAGTTGGCATCCCAATCAGACAAGTGTTTATGTGTCCACAGCTGACAGACAGTCAGTTGTCATCCCAAACAGAGACAGACAGACATCATTAATCAGAGACAGAATCAAGAGTGTTCCGAAACCTTTAGGAGTGAGAGGGACTGAATGACTAAGCGTGTGTGTGTGAGAGAGAGTAAGTAAGTCTGTGACTATGAATCAGATCCAGAGCTGGGAGTGTGTTCCGAGGCCTTTGGGAGTGAGGGGGGCCGAATGACTAAGTGTGTGTGTGTGTGGCTCTGAATCAGATTCAGAACCAGAGGTGTGGTCCGAGGCCTTTGGAAGTGAGGAGGGTAAATCTGAATGAGTGTTTCAATGATGTTCCACTGCTCGCTACGCTGTGCAACTCTGTGATTGAGGGAATGATGTTTGCAAATATGATGAATTAGCAATCAGTCATGGGTCTAATTCAGTTAACAAGGGGATGCTTTAGGGAAGTCCCATAAATCCCTGCCAATATGTAATCAATAACACAACGATGAAGATTGAGTTTAGCTATGCTGCCGTTCTGCAACGCCGCCTGCATTCCTTCCTGTGCTCGTCAGCCTTTCATTCACCAGGTTTTTTGTGGCATATTTACCATCTGTTTTTACTTGAATGTTTTTGTGACCTCACACATTGGTCTAGTAGTGTTTCTAAGTGGTTTTGTTTGTTTGTGTATGTTTTGTGTTTGTGCTGTAGGATACTTGTGTTTGTGTGTGTGTGTGTGTGTGTGAGAGAGAGAGTGACTGTAGGGCTGTATGTTTCTATGGAATACGTTAAACATGGGATGTTCTTTAATACTTTTCATTTTTCAGGTCCATGTTTGAGCTTTTCGTGTTTTTTTTTCTACTTGTGTGTGTGTGTGTATGTGAATGTACATGTGAGTGTGTGTGTGCGTGTGTATGTGAGTATGTGTGTGTGTGTATGTGAGTGTGTGTGTGTGACTGCTGATGTTGACAGGTTGCTTTGCTGCAGTCTTTACTCATGAGATTACTCGCCGCAGTGATCAGCAGTTTTTAATGTAGCTTTTTTGTACGTGCTTGTTTTTACATTTTCTTATTTGTGACCAAACGTGTTATTTTGTATGAATTAACCTTGCTTATCGAAGAGAAGGACTATGTTGTTTTTGTCGTTGTTGTTCAGCTACCTCTTAAGTTCTCTTGTACTCATCTTGCAAGAAAAAAAAGCACATTATGTGTCGTCATTGCCATGTAAACTCACTCTTTCTTGTCAGTATGTGTTTGTGAGCCATGTTTATTTAAAGGGTTTTATTTGGTAGAGTTGTTTTATATTAAAAAGTAAAACCAAAAATGTTTACTGTCTATTTTTGCTATTCTACACACTAAATGAAATGTACTTGCTTAAAGGAGAAATCAGGTGTGAACCAATCCATAGCCCTGTTGTTCAAGGTCACTGAATGCTCTGTTGGTAAAAGAAATTAAGGAAAAAGGAAATTAAAAAGAATTAGAAAATGTGATTCAACGTAGGCCAAACAATGATCTAATGATCTAATCTAATGATGATCTTATGACTAACAGGGACTCTCTTTCAGTCTAATTTTTCTACGCCCCATTCAGTTAACATCAGCTGCCGGTTTGCTATTCGATCTGTTTTTATCAAATTTTCTCATTCTTTTTCCTATAGGGGAGTTTAGAATGTTGATAAACAATAGCGTTCTGCCACCTGGAAGTAACTTATCGTTAGCCCTATGTGTATGGCAGTTAACAGATGATTGTAGTTAAGCTATTAGCTAAAAAGTGAAACAGATTATTGTAGGCTACCTATTATCTAACAGACAACGACCTCTAAAATGTACATCTCAAGTTAACAAGATCATGATAACAAAATGTTTTCTTTTTATCTTGGTTGAATCGACATGAAAGGTTAGTTTAATAGTGATGCTAAAATTACACTTGCCACCCAACTAGCGCGTTTGCTAATTTGCCAACGCCCAGCAGAAATGTCATATAGACAGTACTAAGATTCCACCAACAGGGCTATGGATTAAATCAGACTGGATACGATGACAGCACTTATGTTAATGACATTAACTGCACAAATGGCAATGCCCCTGGTTCCCTAGGAACACTCAGGGAAATGTCGCCGAGGTCTGGTCTCCTGACTTTAAGAGGGATGATGAGGATGATGATGATGGTGATGGTCAGATGACCATTTCTATGTAACAGTGCTTTCCTCTGCTTTAGCTTTCAAACGCTTTGACACGTTTCAGAGTTAAATTACTTGTACAACCACCCAGAGTCTCATCATTTGTTCAAATCACAACAGTAATTAAATAAAATAAAATAAATGAAATACTTTCAATAAAAAGTAGCCTAAACGCCTCACATGATGATGCAACAGGTTTGAGCCTTGAACCCAAGTATTCATGTCACAGTATGCAAGAGAACTGAACCCATCTAAGTAGTGTAGGCCTATTCACGTCATAGTATGCACTAATCTAAGTAGACCTATTCATGTCATAGTATGCGCTGATCTAAGTAGTCTAGGCCTGTTCACGTCATAGTATGCGCTAATCTAAGTAGACCTATTCATGTCATAGTATGCACTGATCTAAGTAGACCTATTCATGTCATAGTATGCACTGATCTAAGTAGACCTATTCACGTCATAATATGCACTGATCTAAGTAGACCTGTTCACGTCATAGTATGCACTGATCTAAGTAAACCTATTCATGTCATAGTATGCACTGATCTAAGTAGGCCCATTCACGTCATGGTATGCACTGATCTAAGTAGACCTATTCACATCATAGTATGCACTGATCTTAGTAGGCCCATTCATGTCAGTGCAAGAGCATTGGACCCATGTAAGTATATGATAAGCCTATTAATGTCAGTGCAGGAGGACTGAAGCAGTTTGTGTTTGATGTGTTTGTAGGGTCTGTTTGAAGGATGATGGCTGTGTTTGATGTGTTTGTAGGGCCTGTTTGAAGGATGATGGCTGTGTTTGATGTGTTTGTAGGGCCTGTTTGAAGGATGATGGCTGTGTTTGATGTGTTTGTAGGGCCTGTTTGAAGGATGATGGCTGTGTTTGATGAGGTTGAGGAGGGTATTCCTGAGGGAAGGCCTGGCAGCTGTGGACCTGTCGCTGTTTGTTCAAAAGAAAAAAAGGAACAATGTTCCTCTGTCTTTCAATGGGACACATTACAGTTCTTTTCTGAATGCTTACTTACCGTTTTTTAAAGACAACAAGACAACAAGACGCTGAAGATGGCTTAGGCCTAAACGTTTGTCTTGACATACTTCCCAATAAATCATAAGATTTATCCTGGAGAGTGCAGCTTTTACGACTCTATGCTTACTTACAGTAACAGAGAGAGCGAGCCGAGGTTACAGAGACCTACCAATTCCTCCGAACTTGGCTTTAGCATAGGGCACTGGCGCCACTCTGTGTTAAGTTTGACAACGACAGTCTACGTCGTTCTGTGCTCCTCTCGTTGCCCTGGCGCGTTCCTTGGATCACCGGTGTCGCGAGCCAGAGCGAGGCTGCTATCCCGCAGGACGACAACATTCCACACCTCTGCTGTAGCGGTACGAATAACAGCCTATACATCAATGAGACCACAGTAACCTTTGTAACTATGCGGTTTCAGAGGCACGGGCATGTTTAATTGGAATGCGAGACAACAACGCTGGATTGAGGTTTTCCTCCCTTCACAATAGCGGGTATTTAGCCCAGTTAAATGGCCTTAGCTGCTGCTAACTTAACCTGCTGTCCGCAAACTCGGTATCTGCTAGCAAAAATGGTAACCCTGGGGCGCTTGAGATAGCTAGGATGGTATCCAGATAACGTTACGCATAACGCAACGCATTACAAATCCCACAGGCTAACAGAAAGGCTGTCCAGAGGTCCGCAATGCGAGTAAGTAGTGCAGCTAGCAAGAAGTTAACGTTAGCTACACTGAAACGTTATCTAGCAGTTATACCTCCTTGATGTAAACAGCTGTCAGGTAACGTCAGGTTGGTCGCTGGTGGTTTCGCCTACAGAGACTGTGCATGCTTGTGTCTACACTTTTACGACTTTGTAGCACCGTTCAGCGAGGTTGTGGCATCTTGCACCCGACTGGACATTTTAGTGATCCAGGGAGGGGACCCACTGCAGTCTCGTCACTCTCATCAGAAATATTTTGTGTCTGCCGGTCAGGCGATAACGTCGTCGTCCTTCTCGACCTAACAGTAACTCTGGAGGAACAAATTTCACTCCGAATCCTGCCGCCAGGAGTGCAGACCTCCGTTCAGTAACGTTAGATTCGGATCTGTCTCCTTAAGTATGCTGCTTTTGCTCATGAGCTGACGGAGCACACTCTTGGAGACCTCCAGAGTTTCGATTCCCGGTTCAGTGCGGACAGCTAACGCGCTATTGAATACTACTTAGTATCCGATCCGATCAGGACCAGGAGGGGTGATCCGCGACAGCTACCCTGCAGAGCTTCTTACGGGCGGGTCAGTGCAGATTCTGGTGCGGTGTGTTACGCTCTGGGCGGGTGAATGGACCTCCACTGAAGCTGCTTTAGTTTATAAGTGTGTGTGTGTGTGTGTGTGTGTTTGTTTATTTATTGTGGGTCAGGGAAACATGAGCCAGCGAGCGGAACGCCGTGGGATCCATGTGGATCAGTCGGAGCTGCTGTGTAAGAAGGGATGCGGTTACTATGGCAACGCGGCGTGGCAGGGCCTGTGCTCCAAGTGCTGGCGGGAGGAATACCAGAGGGCACGACAGAAGCAGATCCAGGACGACTGGGCGCTGGCTGAGAAGTACGTGTGACAGATAGAGTGTACCTGTGCGTATATATATTTCCAAAGTGACTTACAAAAAGAGGATTAACATTCAAACTGCAACACAATTAAAACTTTACTAAGAGTGAAACTTGCTAACAGAAAATGAAAGTGCAGGAGTGTGATAAAAGTGCAGTAGGAAGAGTGTGTGTGTGTGTGAGAGAGAGTGTCGGGGGATGCCTTGTAAGTGCATTTCAGGTAGTAATAAGTTTTAAGCCAGGACATACTGGGTCTTCAAGGTGGAGAGGGTATCCGTTGCTCTGGTAGCACTTGGAAGGCAAGGCTTTAAGAAGGTATTAAGTTAGGTGGGAGCAGGTTCGTCAGTCACCCTGTAGGCCAATATTAGTGCTTTGAATTTGATGCAAGTAGCTAAGGGTAGCCAGTGGAGTTCAGTGAACAGAGATGTGACATGCTCTTTTTGGCCAGAAAACCAGACCTGCAGCTGCATTCTGGTGGGCATTGCAGTAGTTAAGGCGAGATATAACCAAGGGTCTGTACCAGGAGCTGGGTTGCATGTGGGGTTAGATACGGCCTGATCTTCCTTATGTTGAACAGAGAAAAGTGGCAAGACCGAGCTACAGAGGAAACGTGATCAGTAAAAGGTCAGCTGATTATCAATAATGACACCCAGGTTTCTTGCAACCTTGGTGGGAGCAACAGATAGGGAGTCTATCGTAATGCTGATGTGATGTATGGTTTGATTGACTGAGAGGACCAAGCAGTTTTGGAGAGGTTTAATTGCAGGTAATGTTCTTTCATCCTTGCAGATATGGCAGAAAGACAGTCAGAGATTTGTGTTGACACTGTGGAGTCACCAGGAGGAAAGGACAGATAGAGCTGGTAATCATCTGCATAGCAGTGATAGGAGAGGCCATGGGAGTGGAGGATCGAGCCCAGTGAGGTGGTGTACATGGCAAAGAGAAGGGGCCCCTTGGGACACCCTTGTGGTGAGTTGGTGTAGCACAGATGTTTGCCTTAGCCGTGACACATTGAATGATCACCCAGTGAGATAGGATTCAAACCGGGCCAAGCACTGTTTCAGTGGAGTGGCCAGTTTTGAAGCCAGATTGAGAAGTCTGTGCGAGAAATGAGCTGTTGAGAGAAATGAGCTGTTTGAAGACGGTTTGTTCAATAGTTTAGAAGAGGAAAAGAATAAGAGAGACAGGCTGGTAGTTCTCCACTTGAGTGGGAGCCAGGGAGGGTTTTTGAGCAGCGATGTTACCTGAGCTTGTTTGTAGGTGGTGGAAGTGAACTTCTAGTGAAGCATTGACCTCATGTGTGGCTGCTGTCACAATGGAAGGAGCTTTGGCCTGGAGAAGAGTGGCTGGAATAGGGTCCAGTGGACTAGAAGTAGGACGGCTGCCTGTAAGAAGCTTAGACACCCTGTCCTCTGATAAAGTGAATGAAGAAAAACAAGCAGGAGGTTTAGAGAGGCTCAGAGGAAGAAGCTGTGAAGAAGGGTGAGACAGGGTGTGTGTAGGAGGGTCAGAGAACTGACTGAAGGGTGAGACAGGGTGTGTGTAGGGGGGGCAGAGAACTGAACTGAAGGGTGAGACAGGGTGTGTGTAGGAGGGTCAGAGAACTGACTGGAAGGGTGAGACAGGGTGTGTGTAGGAGGGTCAGAGAACTGACTGAAGGGTGAGACAGGGTGTGTGTAGGGGGGTCAGAGAACTGACTGAAGGGTGAGACAGGGTGTGTGTAGGAGGGTCAGAGAACTGACTGAAGGGTGAGACAGGGTGTGTGTAGGGGGGGTCAGAGAACTGACTGAAGGGTGAGACAGGGTGTGTGTAGAGGGTCAGAGAACTGACTGAAGGGTGAGACAGGGTGTGTGTAGGAGGGTCAGAGAACTGACTGAAGGGTGAGACAGGGTGTGTGTAGGGGGGTCAGAGAACAGACTGACGAGGCAGACAGGGTGTGTGTAGGTGTGTGTACTTTAGCCTTTTTGGGTGTGTCTGAGGTATAGGTAAGTAAGATAGATAGATAGAGAAATACTTTTATTATCCCGTAGGAAATTCTGAACAGTACACTCAATGTATGTGTGTGTTTGCATACACACGGGTGTGTCTTGATAGCACGACACAAGGATATGGTATGAACAAAGGGTGTGTGTGTATACATGGGCAGTGAGTGGTGTTTAACTGGTCTTGTGTGTGTGTGTGTGTGTGTGTCTGTGTTTCAGGCTGCAGAGAGAGGAAGAGGAGGCGGCCTATGCCAGTAATCAGGGTAGCCAGTCTCACCCCACCTCTCAAGCGCCACACACTCCCTCTCAAGCGCCACACACTCCCTCTCAAGCGCCACACACTCTGGGGCCCTTCACCAAGTTTGAGGAGAAGAAGAGTAACGAGAAAACACGCAAGGTCACCACCGTCAAGAAGTTCTTCAGTCCCTCATCACGCACCGCACCCAAGAAAGGTAATACACACACACACACACACACACACGCACACACACACACACACACACGCAAGGTCACCACCGTCAAGAAGTTCTTCAGTCCCTCATCACGCACCGCACCCAAGAAAGGTAACACACACACACACACACACACACACACACACACACACACACACACGCAAGGTCACCCACCGTCAAGAAGTTCTTCAGTCCCTCATCACGCACCGCACCCAAGACACACACACACACACACACGCACACGCACACGCACACGCACGCAAGGTCACCACCGTCAAGAAGTTCTTCAGTCCCTCATCACGCACCGCACCCAAGAAAGGTAACACACACACCACACACACACACACACACACACACACACCACGCACACACACACGCAAGGTCACCACCGTCAAGAAGTTCTTCAGTCCGTCATCACGCACTGCACCCAAGAAAGATAACACACACAGACACACACACACACACACACAAGAAAGGCACAATACAACTGGGAAATCCCTCTGCTGTATCCAGAACCAGTGGAAGCTGTAAACTAGCATGTTGTTCATCTTGCCCCCGGTGGGCTGACGAGGTCAAAGCCAGGTCGATCACAAAATGTGTGGTCCAATCAAAGGTTAGCACTCTCTGCAGGGTGGGGTCTCTGTCACTTCATTGGGGAGGTCTCTGTCATCTGCTGGAGAACTGCTTGGCGAGGGCTGTGTGTGTGTGTGTGTGACCGTAAACTAGTCTTCACACTCGCATTCATTGAAATATCACCTCCTGGTCTCTGGGACAATCCCTGCTTTGAAGTGGGAAAGTGTGTATGTGTGTGTGTGTGTGAATGTCTGATTGTGTGGGTGTGTGCATGCTTGTGAGTGAGTGTGTGTGTGTGTGTGAGAATGTCTGATTGTGCTGGTGTGTGTATGCTTGTGGAGTGAGTGAGTGTGTGTGTGTGTGTGTGTGTGTGAGAATGTCTGATTGTGCTGGTGTGTGTATGCTTGTGAGTGAGTGTGTGTGTTTGTGTGTGTGTGATGGCATGACATCCCTCATTTTAACATTTTAATTCTTTTGACATTTGTTTAGTAATTTCATCTTTGTGTGCTTTGAGCTGAGCCAGTTTACACACACACACACACACACACACACACAAGTGTGTGTCACAACACTGAGCCAGTGTGATTTCATAGCAAGCCACAGTAGACACGCACGCACACACACACACACACAGATCGAGGCGTTTGTTTTGAGGTTAATCCAAAGGGAGTCTCCACTCTCATTCTTCCCCATGACTGACTGGTCTCATGGTAGTTTATGTGTGTGTGTGTGTGTGACTGGTCTCATGGCAATGATGTTTGTTTGTTTGTTTGTTTGTTTGTGTTGATATTAATCAGTCATCTCTCAATCACTAATGATTTATCATCACTCCATTTCTGCATCCATCCCTCCTCTCATCCTCTCTGCTCCCTCGTTCCTCTCTCATCCACTCCACACGTCTCCTCCTGCCCCCATCCATCCATCCATCCATCACCAATCCGTGTGTCTGTGTGTGCGTGTGTGTGTCCATGTGCCTTTGTGTGAGTGCGTGTGTCTATGTGTGTCTGTGTGTGTGTGTGTGTGTGTGTGTGTGTGTGGGTGTGTGTGTCCATGTACATGTACATGTGCCTTTGGGTGAGTGTGTGCATGTGTGCGTGTGTGTGTCCATGTACATGTACATGTGCCTTTGGGTGAGTGTGTGTGTGTGTGTGCGCGTGTGTGTGTCTGTGTGTGTGTGTGTGTGTTCCTGTGTGTGTGTGTGTGTGTGTGTGTGTCCTAGTGTGTGATCAGGAGCAGGAGGTGCAGGGCAGGAGGAGGGAGAGTCATGGGGAGACTCTTCTGAGAGACCTCAGGGACATGTTCATGATGAACACCCCTACCGAAGGTAACACACACACACACACACACACACTCACACTCGAGTGAAGCCTGATCCAGAGTCAGTAGTGCTGTGAGTGTGAGGCCTTTATCACTCTTTTGTGCATGTCTGAGTGTGTGTGTGCACGTCTATGTGTGTCCGCACATGTGTGTGAGTGTGAGTGTGAGCCATTTGTCATTCTTCTGTGCATGTCGGCAAATCTGTGTGTGTGTGTGTGTGTGTGTGTGTGTGTGAGGCAGTGTTGGGGAAGCTACTTTTAAAAAGTAGTGTTTGCTCGTTACTTGTTAGTTCTTTAAAAGGTGATCTGTTACTTTTCTTAGTTAGCTCTACGGAAAGGGACTTTGTATGTTACGCGTTACTTTTAGGTTTCTTTTATGTTGCTGGACTTTGGGCAGAACCCCACATGTGTTCCTAAATGTGTGGGTCTACATAAAGTTCTCCTACGGAGGACATAACAGGCATGTCTTTTGTGATCTTTGGTATAAAAATGTCATGGTCTCACCGGCTTCAACACCACCTCTGAAGCCCTATGAAACTATATCAAATAACAGCATTGATACTTATGGGCATATAGGGGACACTAAATCCATAGGCTAAGGGCTTATGGGCATATAGGGGACACTAAATCCATAGGCTAAGGGCTTATGGGCATAT
This sequence comes from Tenualosa ilisha, assembly GCA_015244755.2. NCBI lineage: Eukaryota > Metazoa > Chordata > Actinopteri > Clupeiformes > Clupeidae > Tenualosa > Tenualosa ilisha. The sequence continues at coordinate 30,635 of PYXC01002786.1, read as the reverse complement.
AGGGGACACTAAATCCATAGGCTAAGGGCTTATGGGCATATAGGGGACACTAAATCCATAGGCTAAGGGCTTATGGGCATATAGGGGACACTAAATCCATAGGCTAAGGGCTTATGGGCATATAGGGGACACTAAATCCATAGGCTAAGGGCTTATTTTATAGTCTTATACTCTTATTGACCACTGAACTCCCAGTCTCCCGTGAACGCACCAGGAGCCCCGCTTTAAAAAGCCCTGATCTGCATGTTTTTGCAGAGCATCCATCAGACTTCCTGTCTGGCTGCAGGTCTTTTCCCAGCTCCTGTTTTTCCCTTCCTTTCTTCGCTGGGATTGGTCGACCAAATAACCCAATGAGAAAGGCCTCCTCTAGCGTAAGCGCAGCTGCCAATACTTGTGTATTCAAGTGACCTCATGTTCCCTTAATGCATGAGTCTCTGTGTCAGTTAAAGCAACACAAACAGGCTGCACTGAAGGATGAAATGTTCCATGAGTGAGTGAGTGAGTTTATTGGCTTTTCATTGTTTCTTGCCCTTCTCCTACGTTATTGGGAACAGAACTAAGAACAGACATGTTTGATGAGAACTAAAGTTTTTAGTTTTAATGGCAATAGTAACTGATAACTGACCTCATCGACATATTCATAGCTTTGACTGGACTTAAGTGATGTACAGCCAGACAGTTTGGCCGATAAGGAAGCCTGACCAGAGGCCGTCGGATTGGACGGTCGTTCTGGACTTTTCCAAAACGCACAGATCGTCAGTCCGTTCCTGCCCCCATCCCGCAAAAGTTTGCATTGGCTGCTTCTCGCTTCATGCTACCAAGAGAGTTTACCACAGCTGAGAAGGCTGAGTGTCCCTGTCAAATCTGTCCCTGGGAATAGTAACTACTGCACAAGTGGGCAGCTGAGAAGGCTGAGTGTCCCTGTCAAATCTGTCCCTGGGAATAGTAACTACTGCACAAGTGGGCAGCTGAGAAGGCTGAGTGTCCCTGTCAAATCTGTCCCTGGGAATAGTAACTACTGCACAAGTGGGCAGCTGAGAAGGCTGAGTGTCCCTGTCAAATCTGTCCCTGGGAATAGTAACTACTGCACAAGTGGGCAGCTGAGAAGGCTGAGTGTCCCTGTCAAATCTGTCCCTGGGAAAAGTAACTGCACCAAATTGAAAAAGGAACTTATGTTTGGGTACCAAATTTTCAGTAGTAGCAGTTACACTACTTTTGACCTGAAAAGTAACGCACAACACTGGTGTGAGGCATTCATCATATTCTTCTGTTAATGTGTGTGTGTGCTGGGTAGTGTTTCACACAGGATTCTTAAGCTGTGGTGTAATCCCAGCCTGTAGTGTGACCTGCAGTGTATTCTTTCTGTGGCCTGTGTGTCTGTGCGTGTGAGTTTGTGTTTGTGTGTGTGCATATGAGTTTATATGTGTGTGTGTGTGAGTTTGTGTGTGTGGCGTTGGTGAGGCGGTAAGCAATGCTTCTGACTGCACTGTCTTATCATAATACACTCCACACACATGCTAGAACCTGTGCTAAGGTCTCTGCATTGCTGTGTGTGTGTGTTTGTGTGCGCGTCCGTGCATTTCTTAGTGTGTGTGTGTGCACATGTGTGTGTTTTTGTGCGCGTCCGTGCATTTTTTAGTGTGTGTGTGTGCACGTGTGTGTATGTGTGGGGCGTTGGTGAGGCAGTAAGCAATGTTTATGACTCCACTGTCTCCACACACATGCTAGAACCTGTGTTAAGGTCTCTGCATTGCTGTGTGTGTGCGCGTGTAAGTTTGTGTGTGTGTGTTTGTATGCGCGTCAGTGCATTTCTTTGTGTGTGTGTGTGTGTGTGTGTGTGTGTCTGTCTGTGGGCACATATGTGTAAATGTCACTGGTTCATGTTAGTGATGTCACTGTTGTGTTGTCTCCCTGCTGAACAGCTCTTGTTTGGAGGCTGAGAGGTGGGTCCCTCTTTCTCTCTCCCTCTCTCTTCCTTTCTCTCTTTTTCCCCCCTCTCACTTTGTCTCCTCCTTCTTTTCCCTCTCTGTCCTCCACACGGTACAGAATCTAGAACACGCGGCTGCATTCCAGAACAAGCTGTTCCAATTTGTGACCCAGTTGTAAGACACTCTGGCTTAAGCTTGAGTTTGAGTTTGAATCAGTTCTTAGAGGTTTGGAAGAACCAGCTGATGTGATAAATGCATTTGATTGGCTGTCAGAAACCACACTGAGATTCTGACCTGACTACATTACTGACATGACTGTTACCAACACACCTCTAAGACCATCAAATGGGGTTCAGTTAATAGTTTTGGGCAGAAGAATGGCCCAATTCTGAGACTGTGAAAAAGTTTTAGTCATAGATGACATTCTTGAGAGGGTGTTTGGCAGAGATCACATTCTTTGGTAAGTTTCAGCTGTAGATGACATTCTTGAGAGGGTGTTTGGCAGAGATCACATTCTTTGGTAAGTTTCAGCTGTAGATGACATTCTTGAGAGGGTCTTCTTATCAGACGAGTCTGCAATCCAGTAATTGGAGTAGATAACAGCTGTTCCAATCCCTGTGTGACAGGCTGTTGAGTGGTGGAATGTGTGTGTGTGTATGTGTGTGTATATGTGTCTATCTGTGTCCTTCCCGATGAAGGTCAGCTGATAGCCTGGACAAACACCTGAGGTTTTACACAGGTAGGACAAACACCTGAGGTTTGATAACGAAGCGCAGTCACTTGACTAGTAATAGCACAGTAATGGCCACCAGGGGGTGCTGTGTGATATTCAAATCCCCCTCAGTAATTATCAAAAGTATTTCTGCCAGGAATGCCTAATGCATCGCAGGGGTCTTTTCCCCAGAAGCGTTGTTGCTAACTTCTGTAGCTACTTCCTTGGTTTGAGCAACACGACTCCACTGTTTCCCATCACCAGCGTTCGTACGAAGCAACTAACGTTACTACGTCAGTGGCATGCATCTGTAAATGACGCAGGTGTTCCCCAAAAGTCCATATAAGTCCATATAAATATGAAACACAGTAATGCAGTGAATATTATCCCCAGCTGTTAAATATGTCATATTAGTTTAACTAACAAGACAACATTGGTGATGCCCGCTCACGATATTGACATGCTCTTCCGCAGCAAGTGTGTCTGAGTAGTCTCTGAACGCTTCCAAAACAGCTGGAGACGTTGCAGTTTGGACAGTGCTAGTCCATACGTCTTTCCAAACATCTGTCCAACTTCCATTGTACGATGGTAGATTTTTGGGAAACAGTCGGATTGGGGCTACGGGGTAGTCAGTCAGCACAGTGGTTCAATGCTAACATCCTACTACTACACCCTATACTAACATCCTACTACTACACCCTATACTAACATCCTACTACTACACCCTATACTAACATCCTACTACTACACCCTATACTGTCCCTATGGGGACAAGGAGTAATCACCCCCACAGGGATAGAGAGGGATACTACTGTGTTAGGGATAAAACAGGTTGTGTGTCTCTGTGTGTGTGTGTGTGTGTGTGTGTGTGTGTGTGTGTGTGTAACGTATGACTGAAGGCCACGTTGAAGAAGCTTCTGAAAGGTTTGCCCATCAGCCCCACACTGATCTTTCCAAACAACCTGTCGAAACCTAGATAGATAGAAGCATTTCATACATCTGTGTCTAATGAACATAAACACATACACACACTTTACACACACACACACACACGTATTGCTGTGGCATCTATCACCCATGTGTGTCACCTGCCTGCAGACTGCACTGTCAGCTCCTCAGACTCTGACCTCCCATCTGCCTGTTGTTGTTATTTCAGCAGTACACTAATCATTCTGTGTGTGTGTGTGTCTGTGGTTGCGTGTGTGTGCATGTTTGTGGATGTGTGTGTGCATGTTTGTGTGACTGTGTGTGTGTGCTTGTGTGGTTGCATTTGTGTGTGTGTGTGTGTGTGTGTGTGTGTTTTGTCAGAGGCTCATGAGGGGAAAGCCCCGAGCCCCTCCATCTCGCGCCAGTCCAGCATCGAGACGGATCGTGTGTCTCGGGACTTCGTGGACTTCCTGAAGAGCCTGCAGAAGCCGGGCCGAGAGATCCACAAGCAGAGCAGAGCCTTTATCGAGAGCATGGCCAATAAGAAGGTGTGTTATTAGGGAGAGGGCCAATCAGACAGACTGTTCTTAGGGGACTGGCCAACAAGAGGCTTGTAAAGTACTGCTCAGTCTTTGCTGTAAAAGGTAGATTATCCATTGGGAGTCAAAGTTTCATGTCTACCCATCAGTAGAAGAGGACTGGTCAGTGGAGAAGGCATTCCTTGTGTGACCACAGGCCAAACCTGCAGCATATTTCCAGTCCTGGTTGTGTTTGGAACTCCTCCCCTGTGTTGAGATCCAAACAAAAGTATTTAAAATGTGTGTGTGTGTGTGTCTGCCTCCTCACAGGATCTCAGCGCTGATGAACTGTCGGAGTGTGTGCAGGACTTCTACCAGAACATGTCTGACCGCCTCATGGTCCATTTCAAAGGTAAACACCCACACACAGGATGCTCCGTACACACACACACAAACACACACACCCTACACACTTCACTGATCAAGTGGAGATGTTCTAACTCCGTATGTGTGTGTGTTAGGTTCCTCTGAGCGTGTGGAGTGTGTCATGGATCAGGTGGAGAAGTATATTATGACTCGACTCTACAAGAACGTCTTTTGCCCCGAAACCACCGATGATGAGAAGAAGGACCTGGCCACTCAGAACCGCATCAGGTCAGAAACACACACACACTCTCAGTTCACTTGTACATACACACACACATACACACACACACTCAGTTCACTTGTATATACACACACACACTTAGTTCACTGATGCATACGCATACACACTCTCACTTCACTGGTACATTCACACACACACACACACACACTCGCCCATGTGTATGGTGTGTCACAGGGTTCTTTGTCTCTCAGGGCCCTACACTGGGTGACCATTCAGATGCTGTGTGTGCCGCTGGACGAGGAGATACCTGAGGGATCTGACAGTGTTGTCAAAGCCATTACAGGTGAGGGGGGGCGGGGCAGGGGGAGGGGCCTGTGCCTGTTGGCACAGGTGAGGGGGGTTTATGTTGTCACAGGTGAGGGAGTGATTGCAGTGTTGGTGTACCTTCTGTATCTGCGTGTGTGTGTAGATGTGATTGAGATGGACTCGAGGCGTGTGCCGCGGGATAAGCTAGCATGTATCACCAGCTGCAGCAAGCACATCTTCAACGCCATCCGCGTCACCAAGAACGAGCCGGCCTCCGCCGACGACTTCCTGCCCGCTCTCATCTACATCGTCCTCAAGGCCAACCCCCCCCGCCTGCAGTCCAACATCCAGTACATCACCCGCTTCTGCAACCCCAGCAGACTCATGACAGGAGAGGATGGATACTACTTCACCAACCTGGTACACACACACACACACACACACATCCAGTACATCACCCGCTTCTGCAACCCCAGCAGACTCATGACAGGAGAGGATGGATACTACTTCACCAACCTGGTACACACACACACACACACACACATCCAGTACATCACCCGCTTCTGCAACCCCAGCAGACTCATGACAGGAGAGGATGGATACTACTTCACCAACCTGGTACACACACACACACACACACACACACACACATCCAGTACATCACCCGCTTCTGCAACCTCAGCAGACTCATGACAGGAGAGGATGGATACTACTTCACCAACCTGGTACACACACACACACACACACACACACACACACACACACACACCACACACACATACTTCACCAACCTGGTACACACACACACACACACACACACACACATCCAGTACATCACCCGCTTCTGCAACCCCAGCAGACTCATGACAGGAGAGGATGGATACTACTTCACCAACCTGGTACACACACACACACACACACACACACACACACACACATCCAGTACATCACCCGCTTCTGCAACCCCAGCAGACTCATGACAGGAGAGGATGGATACTACTTCACCAACCTGGTACACACACACACACACATCCAGTACATCAGTACATCACCCGCTTCTGCAACCCCAGCAGACTCATGACAGGAGAGGATGGATACTACTTCACCAACCTGGTACACACACACACACACACACACACACACACATCCAGTACATCACCCGCTTCTGCAACCTCAGCAGACTCATGACAGGAGAGGATGGATACTACTTCACCAACCTGGTACACACACACACACACACACACACACACACACACACACACCACACACACATACTTCACCAACCTGGTACACACACACACACACACACACACACACATCCAGTACATCACCCGCTTCTGCAACCCCAGCAGACTCATGACAGGAGAGGATGGATACTACTTCACCAACCTGGTACACACACACACACACACACACACACACACACACACACACACATCCAGTACATCACCCGCTTCTGCAACCCCAGCAGACTCATGACAGGAGAGGATGGATACTACTTCACCAACCTGGTACACACACACACACACACACACACACACACACACACATCCAGTACATCACCCGCTTCTGCAACCCCAGCAGACTCATGACAGGAGAGGATGGATACTACTTCACCAACCTGGTACACACACACACACACACACACACACACACACACACACATCCAGTACATCACCCGCTTCTGCAACCCCAGCAGACTCATGACAGGAGAGGATGGATACTACTTCACCAACCTGGTACACACACACACACACACACACACACACACATCCAGTACATCAGCCGTCTGCAACCCCAGCAGACTCGTGGTTCCCATGATTACTAGCGCTCTCTCTCTCTCTCTCTCTCTCTCCCCGTCTGCAGTGCTGTGCTGTGGCCTTCATCGAGAAGCTGGATGCCCAGTCTCTGAACCTGAGTCCTGAGGACTTTGAGCGCTACATGTCCGGCCAGGCGTCTCCGTGTGGCCCAGAGGCGGGCCGGGGCTGGGCCGGCAGTGGGCCGGTTGGGGCGAGTCCTGGGGTGCTACAGGCCCAACGCCAGCTGGAGGCTCTCTCTGGTCTCACCCAGCGCCAGGAACAGGTGTGTCTGTCTGTCTGTCTATCTATCTATCTGTGCGTGCATGCGCGTGAGTGTGTGTGTGTGTTGTAACTGTGTGTGTGTGTTCTCAGGTGCTGGAGGGTGTTCGTGAGCTTCAGGCGGAGCTTCAGCAGTGGGAGGAGTCTGTGGCACGGCAGGTGCAGGGCATCCTGGAGAGGTACCCGCTGGAGCTCCGCCCCCCTCGCCCAACACCTGCCATTGACTCCGATAACACCGACGATGACCGTCTGCCCCCACCACTCACACCACAGGTCTTCGCTGGCTAACCCACCTGTGTCTGTGTGTGTGTGGGGGGGGGGGTGGCTTGCTTATAACACCCAGTACATCTGTGTGAGCATGTGTGTGTATATGTTTGTGTCAGTCTTTGAGAGAGTCTGCATTTACGACAGGCAAATCTGGTACAAGTATTTATTAATGTAAAGGTCCCAGTAAATATGTGTGTGTGGCTCTGTGTGTGTGTGTGTGTGTGTGTGTGGCTCTGTGTGTGTGAGAGTGTATTTGCTTATGGCATCCTGGTACAGGTATTTTATCAATGTAAATGTGTGTGTGTGTGTGTGTGTCTGTTTGTTGTGCGCTTGCAGCAGGTTTGGATAAGAGGGTGTGTGTGTGTGTAAGAGAGAGATGTTTTATCCTGTTTGCAGCAGGTTTGGGTAAGAGGGTGTGTGTGTAAGAGGTTTTATCCTGTTTGCAGCTGGGATAAGGATGTACTTGATCTCATATCAGTGTTTATTTTATGACCTCCGCCAAGGAGGTTTGTGTTTCTGTCGGCGTTTGTCTGTCTGTTTGTTAGTTTGACTGTGAGCAAAATAATTTGAAAAGTGCTGCACAGATTGAGATGAAATTTTCAGACAACAGGAGTATTGGGACAAGGAACAGGTGATTACATTTTGGAGTTAGTATTGGGTCAGTGACCCTACTTTGCCTTGGCCGAGTGCTTTTCTAATGTTAGTTTTATTTCCTAATGTTAGTTTTATTTAGATTTTCTTTTTTTTGCTCTCCTTTATAAATCATTTCAAAAGCATATGGGACTCCATGGTCTGAACAGGTCTTGCTAAGATTCCTAGATTTTAGAGAAAAGTCCCTAGATTAGCCTGACAAGTAAAGAATAAATATCTAGGGTTAGGGAGGGTTAGGTTTATAACTCCATGGTCTGAACTCCTGAACATCTCTGAAGTCGTGCATTAAATAGGGTTCTCCTTCATGGTCTTCTCTCCAGGCCTCCTGCAGGGGGCGCCCAGTACCCAGTAATGTGAGTGAGGTTTTGCTCCCTGACTGCAGTGCAGCGGTACGTGTGTCTGGGACTAAGGCTCTTTGGTTGCATTGGGTTTGTAGTGTTTAAGGGCATCTTAAGAGGTGTTTCTGAAGAGAAGTGCTTATAGCAGATGGCCAGAGTAGTGACACTAGTGCTTCTGATGCTGTCGCTTGTTTAGCATCACCTGTTAGCATTGCCTGCTTTTAGCTGTTAGCAAATAGCAGTATCCGTTCAGAACGGGGCATCCACAGTATTTAACATAAACCGTGTAGCAGCATGGTGACGGATGGAGACAGGATAGTGTTGTTCATACAGCTGGTTTAATGAGGCACAAAAAGAGCTAAACTGACAACAAACGTAGATCTATATAGTTAATAAACATAGATCGATATATGTAATAAACATAGATCTATATATTTAGGAAACGTAGATCTATATATTGCATATCTAAGGTTTTCTTTACTATCCATGGGTGATGCCATGATGATTTTAACTTGGGGTACTCGGAGGCACTCTGAGGTTTTGCTCCGATCTCTGAAGGTCAGGGGTCACCTTTCGTCACTCCCGTCTTCGACGCTTGGAAGACAACTCGGAAACTGAGCTCCAAGCACAAATGCTATACGGCTATGCATGTACAGCTATGTACCAGCAATGGCAGATATGCCATCAGAGAACATTTAGAGCCGTTTCTGGTGCTTTCCTCAGACCTGCTAATAGCAGACATGCTTACAGCAGATGTGCAGTCTTCAGATCAGGTTTTTTCTGTTTGGGGTGAAATTCACTGTTCACTGCTCTGTTGGTCAGTATTGGGATGGAACCAGGCAGCATAAAAGGTGACCCGTAACAGTAACAGTGTTCACACTTTTATTATTAGGGCCCCGAACCCTTAACAGTAACAGTGTTCACACTTTTATTATTAGGGCCCCGAACTGTACCAGTAGCAGTGCTTACACTGTTATTATTAGGGCCCTGACCTGTGACAGTAACAGTGTACATGGTATTATTATTAGGGCCCCAAACCCTTAACAGTAACAGTGTTCACACTATCATTATTAGGGCCCTGACCTGTAACAGTGTACACGCTATTATTATTAGGGCCCTGACCTGTACCAGTAACAGTGTTAATGTTAATGGAGGCTAGTGTCACCATAGCATTAACAGGGTGGGTAAGGTAATGACTACAGCATTAGCAGGGTGGCTAAGCTAATGGTTACAGCATTAGGTTTTGGGTAATAGTGATGTTCGGGTCAAGGATATTTAACACCCGCACCTGCCAACCCACTCCACCCGACCCGCAAAATTACGCAATGATTTATGACCCAACCCAAGTCGACCCACTAAAACGGAGAGAGAAAATAAAAAAGAAACCAGTGACTCTACATTGTGATTTGCAACAGCCTAGAGAAAAACACATGGTAACCTTGGCCTACTTACCAGAGGAATGTGCTCACCTTGCACTGCTGTTTGGTTGTCCCAAATTTTTACATGATGGATAGCCCAGGCTACTCCCGACTCTATTCATTTTAATTATCAATCACAGAATAGCATGTTCCAAAAAGATAAATATATAAAAATATAAATATAAAAAATATATATAAATAAAGATTGTTTATTCTTCCAATATGTAGGGAAACAAGCAACTAAACATTTTACACATGTGTAAATTTTGGCTGTATACCCCACACTTATCTCTCACTCTCCATCTCTCTCACTCACACACACACAAATATGAGTGCACATGCACACCTACAACACACGCATGCATGCGCATGAATCAATAAAGCCTGAGAACATCTGGACTTTTCATCCATCATCATTAACCTCCATCATAAACCATCATTTAGCACAAAGAACCATTGATAAGTTGATAAGCTGGATACTGAATGCAGCACTTGCTTTGTGAACACAAATGCTTAAATAATACGGAGACGAATAGTTTGACCATTTTGCTACAGTCAGGTGTTAAGACCAAATACAATCAGCTGTATGTAAGTTAGGCAGACGCAAATGTCTCGCACAGAGGGATCCAAATGCTAGTTTTTTTTTCAAACATAATCTCACATACATATTTAGCTAGGCTGTATCAGAACAGGTCAAATGTTAGGAGATGCGAGTTGACCCGAGCAACTTCAGTGGATGAGGTACTGGCTACAGCATTAGCAGGGTGACTAACGTCATGGCTACAGCATTAGCAGGGTGGGTAACGTCATTGGTACAGCATTAGCAGAGTGGGTAACGTCATTGGTACAGCATTAGCAGAGTGAGTAACGTCATTGGTACAGCATTAGCAGGGTGGGTAACGTCATTGGTACAGCATTAGCAGAGTGGGTAACGTCATTGGTACAGCATTAGCAGGGTGGGTAACGTCATTGGTTCAGTGGTAATGTTGAGGGAATTGGGCTGGTTGGTGCTGCAGCCCCACTATTTCAGCTATCAGTCATTTCAGCTGTAATGATGGTCAAACAGTACAGTAGTGCCTCCTAGAGGCTGCACTGGGAGGTGAACGGGTAGACTGAAGCTAAAATAGCCACTAGTGTGGACAAAACTGTTACATTATTGAACTGCTGCTGAAAGGACTGATGCTAGAGGTGTGTGTGTGTGTGTGTGTGTGTGTGTGTGTGTGTGTGTGTGTGTGTACGCGCGTACGCGCGTGATCATGCCCCCCCCCCCCCCCCATTTGCTAAGTTTTATAACAAGAATTATAACCAGTGTGTTGTGTGACTACTGTGCTACCTGTTAGCCCACTGATGGGCAGTTTAAGGGACGGTGTCTGTCACCCCTGCATGTCAGGGGGTGAAGACCCCATTATTCAGAGACTTGAACACTTATCATCAGAGTGGACACTAAATGTTAACTTCACTTCTAATGGACCTTATCCTCTGTAGACTGTGTGTGTGTGTGCGTGTGCATGCGTGCGTGCTAGCCTGAGATAGAGATGGAGAGAGAAGTTGTGCATTCCATAAACACTCCTGACATCACTGATTTATAAAAGATTGACACTTCACTGTAGGGATAGAGGGATAGAGGTCTGCCTTGAGTGCTTCATGTATATTTATTTCAAAAGTGTAATATATTGAAGTAATCGACGTGTCATGTTAAATAAAACATAAAAGCTCTCCAGGTGTCTGAGTGTCATTTATTCGTCTTGGATTTTGTGATCTTGATTTTGTTTGCACATTGCTGAACACTTATCAATCCTCACTTCATTTTCATTTTTCAAGATCACATTAATCACTGTTTAAATCCTCACACAAAACATTAAAGGGTTGTGAGTTTCCTACCTGTATATGCAAACATCATTAAACAAATAACACATAGGTACAGGCTTGTTTAGAGGTCCAAGGAATGAAAACTCATGTCAGAATAATAGTCCCTGTCATCTGAGTTCAGATGCACTGTCTATCTTCTCAACAGAAATCTGTCCCTACACACATACAGGAACCTCAGGATAGCTGATGAAATGTTTAGGAGCCACAGACATGTTTCAGTTTCCATTTCCTTAACTTGCTTAGACTTGTGTACACCAAACACAGACATACTCATATTTTGGATCCAGTCATGTGTGGAGGTTGCAAATGTTTCGATATGTGGTGGTAATTAGGTCATTAATGATCCTCTGCCTTTTGAGTGAGTCTTATAATGTACTCACAGTAAGGAAATTATAAACAATGTATCCACCACATTGCTGTATAAATGTGTGCATAATGCTTTGGACACTGGTCTTCATTCTGTGTAAGCAACAGACTTGTAGTTTTTAAATGTCTGTATGCAGTTGATGGACTGAACAACAAGAAAGCACAAGGCCTGAAGCCTGAAGATCAAATGTTTTCCTTTTGAGTTGAAGAGCCTGTTTAAACTTGGGCTTAGATTTAATTACGCAGCTGTTGATTTAGTTACGCAGCTGTTGATTTAGTTACGCAGGTGTTGATTTAGTTACGCAGCTGTTGATTTAGTTATACAGGTGTTGATTTAGTTATGCAGGTGTTGATTTAGTTATGCAGGTGTTGATTTAGTTATGCAGGTGTTGATTTAGTTACGCAGCTGTTGATTTAGTTATACAGGTGTTGATTTAGTTACGCAGCTGTTGATTTAGTTATGCAGGTGTTGATTTAGTTATGCAGGTGTTGATTTAGTTACGCAGGTGCTGATTTAGTTACGCAGGTGTTGATTTAGTTACGCAGGTGTTGATTTAGTTACGCAGGTGTTGATTTAGTTACGCAGGTGTTGATTTAGTTACGCAGCTGTTGATTTAGTTACGCAGGTGTTGATTTAGTTACGCAGGTGTTGATTTTCAACTGCTCTTAATGTTTTGCATTGCTTTGCTGAAAGAATTTTTCATAAATGAGTCATTTTCTTATTCTTTTAGTCTAACCGAGTCTCTTGTGGTTTTTGCATTTTTTCATAACTTGGGATCACTGAGAAAACTTAAACTCTCTGGAGCACTTCAGTGTGGAAGAAAACAACCTGGTCTGTCCTAGTCGGTGAGTGTTTATTGTTTTCTCTTCCAAGACTGTAACGACTTTTCCCTGTCAGCCCAGACCAAATGAGGCTGGGTAGACTGGACCAAGTTAGGTCTTGTAGGGAACAGAATCAGTCTGAATCGCAAAGTAAGCATTAAGAATTGAAGTACTAACAATTAGGTTGATTTGAAAACATTTCAGTTTTCATTTTCAATATCAGGATTTATACTCTCATTCCCTTTAAAAGCCAGCGGCGCATTTTCCATAGTGTGTTGCTATTACGATGGCGAATTTACCCGGAAGACAGGAGCGTTTTTCGATGGAGGAGACCGACCTGCTAGTGTGTGAACAGGTTATCTTCGGGGATGGAAAAAATCCCCCCCAACCTCCACGGGTCAAGGAAGTATGGGAGGAAATATCCTCAGTTGTGTCCTCCGCCTTTGGCAAAAAAAGAACATCCGAACAGTGCCGAAAGCGGTACAACGATGTTAGAAGACGGAGAAAACAAAAGCTTTCAACGCAAATGAATAAATATTGTGATATATGTGATGTACATTTATATTTCATATTTCCAGGGACTCCATAATTTTTTTCTCCACATGAAAAACTTTTGTATAAACCCTGCTGCGCGCTCCTGCTGGTGAGAGAAGCAGGGTGTGCGCGCATTGTGCACGCTTTCATATTCCAAAGCGCTGTGCGCCCCTAAAATAGCTTTTCAGCAACGCGCAACTGACGACAGACCAGGGTTTTGTTGGTCACTGGCGGATTTAATTTTTGCGTCCTTATAATAGCATCTGGCACGCTTTGCGCCAGACCACACCTCTTCTTTTCGCTGACACACCCATGACGGCGCAGTGTCATCTGCCATCTAGACAACGTGATTTTTTGCCGGAAAAAATGAACGATGCACTGGCACAGAATAGTAATGACACCATGCGCACGTCGCGAATGCACAGTGCGCCGCGGCATGATAGGGCCCATAGACTGGCCCATTAGACATATGGACTGAGTGGTCTGAAAACTTTGAACATCTAAGGTTTAGTAAATACGAAGAGAACCCCAGATTCCTGAACTCCTGAACCTAGGTAATGTCTGTGTCAGAGACAGGCTCTTGGTGATACTGACTATGTGATCTTGTGAGGTACAAAGATAAGAGAAGAACCAGGCATCGGCTGGCGATGGAAACAAACACATCAGGGCATCAGGGAACCAAAGAAATGCAAACAGGGAGCCTAAGTCACACCCTACTTCCAGGCCATTGGACTTTCCTTCAAAAATATTTGAAATGGAAGTCAGTCTAGAAATAAGAATGATTTCCTGGCCCCTTTTGTGTTGCCACTTACGTTCACATTACACAACTAACCAGTCAGACTAGTCTCCAGCACTATCGATTATCTTCAGGCTGTTCAAACGATGTGACTTCTTAGTGTAGTGCCTCTCTAGCTTGTATGGCTATGATGAGAGGTGGCTAACCTGAGTTCTTTCAAACTAAATGTTTTACTAATAAAGTTACTTTAACCTATACTTATGTGTATGTAATTACCTTCTTTTAATGTAATGCTTTTTCACCTTAAATCTCTAATAAATTAACTATTACCGTATATTACACTATGGAATGCAATGCCTTTTACAATCATACTCACTATAAACAGACACTTAAATTCTTAAAACTTTTAGAAACATTCACTTCAAAGTTACCATATATACTTATTAACTAACTTATTCAGAATAACCAAAATAGTCAGTAACCACACTTATTTATATCAAAACATGTACATTTACTTAGAAAAGTAGGAAAACAGAAAATAGCGTTTACACCTCTTTTCAAAATATTAAAAATTCAATTGTTCGGTTCTCAGAATGTCCCATGCATTCAACTAACAAAATATACACGGCTAACCTATGGGCCCAAGTCAATATACCTATAGCCGGCATTACGAATATGCGAATAAATCAAAATACCCAGTTCAAACGATGCTGGCCAGAAAGATGCTGGTGTACATTGTAGCTTAAAACAAAACAGCTCCTTCACCCGTAGGCAAACAAAATGTAAGGTACCTTTACAAGATGGCGGTTCTCACGTGGAGTCCAAGGTGGCAATAGTGAGCGAAATCAGGGAGACAGGATACTATAATCCACCGCAGGGCAGACGATGTCAGCAAAGCCCTATCAGCAACGCTATCCGGCTCTGTCAGGATCTCTGTCGTCGTCGTCTAGTTCCCCAGTTCACACAGGCTTTTCTGGTTGAGTTCGCTGTTCGCTAGCATCCCAGCAAAGTCCATGAACAAGCACTAGCCACTGTCTTAGCAGCTAGAACTAATAAACTTCGTCTTCCGTTGAGTATTTCACTCAAACTGACTGACTCCATCACCATTAAAGTTTAGTAAAGAGTCCTTGTCGAACACTTTCATTCAATAATGATAAAAGACACTTTCTGGGTGATTCTCGCGAAATCCAGATGTAGAAGGCATCCAATATCAGAATTTTTAAAATGCCCTTGGAGAAAATATAATTTTCCTACATATAAGATTATAGTGTGAACTCACTATAAAAAATATTTTCAGAGGATTTTTAAAATATTTCCTATGTTTTTATTTCAATTTTTTTGATGTAGTCCTTAAAAAAATATCATTACCGCAACATAACATTACATCAAATATGTGGTAAAAAATGTGTAATTTGGCAGTTATTAAAGTAGACTCTTATTAGTCATGCTCCAAACTAGGTATAACACTGGAGAGATACATTTTTTACATGTATTATTTTTTGTCATTTCCTTATTAACTCTCATTACCGAAACATTTGTGATGATTTACAGTGTAGTTTATTTAATTACTCTGTTAAAATAATAACATACACAATTTTAAGTAGGACGTATTAAATAACTAGTGAGTAAGTAGTGTTCTATAATATGTTCATACATTTTAAAACAAAATATGATACTTTTTTTGGAAAAAAAATCTATGTTGCGGTAATGAGAATGCCATGTCGGTAATGAGGATCAATATTTCGGAAATGAGATTTATACATTTGCAATACTCAATGGTTCTTATACCCAATAATATTTGACATTTCAAACATATATTGCTATAATGTCAAGCAACACAACCACTGCTTCACCACAACACACCAGTTAACACATACCAAATTCCATTTTTAAAAGAACTTTTATTTCATTTTGTTGTTTATTTCATGAACAGTGTTTCAATCGTGTGTTCGAGAACCTTTTTAATGAATTTTTTCCCGAGATTCGTTCATTCATTCATTCGTTCATTCATTCATTCGTTCATTCATGTGCCATCATATGGTCCTGAGAATGGAATGATTCATACAACATTTGTAACAACATTTCAGTAACTACAAAAAAAAAACAGAACTAAATTCATGACATACAACGCGTGTGTGTGTGTGCGCGTGTGTGTCAGCATGTCTGTGTGCAGAGAGGTGATGTAAGTGTGTGTGAGTGTGCACGCGTGTGTGAGTGTGTGCACAGAAGTGTGTGTGTGTGTGTGTGTGTCTGTTTGCCAATGACCAATTAAGAGCACTTTTTGTGCTTTGCCCATATGTCTGGTAAGACACAGAAATGTCTAGCAGAGGAGGTGGCAGGGAGGGGTTCTGGGATTATTTCCCTGATGTCCTGCCGATAATACCAGACCCTTTCTCCTGGATATCTTATGGCCGGGTAATAGAAGCGCTTTTCTCCAAAGCTGTTCATAGTCTCCACTTCATATTGCCCTTCAGCAATCTGTTTTAAGAAATATTTTATGGTCTCTATGAATTTTGTCTGTATATCACTGTAATGTAACTGGAGAGACATATTAACAGAAAACTTGAAATGTAATTCACCTGTGTGACTGTCCCTTGTATTGATGACTCCTGGTTTAGTGGATGTGAGCTGTTAGGGTTGAATTCAGTCAGACACATGTTAAAGACACACTTGAACACTGTATCTTAATCAGTTTATCATACTCCAAATTTGTGAAAATGGTGTGTGTCCTGCTCTTCACAGTAATAACATGGGCACATTATTAATTACTTAATTTAATTTATGTAAATACATTTACTTATATAAATGTTAACTCACTTGATGTATTTTCAGTGTCCCAGGAACAGCTTTGAGATTTGAGGGGGTCAACTCACTGCTGGCCTTTATCTTCTCCTCTGAGACTTTGAAGAGAGTGACTGAGGAGTTGGCTTTCAGTTGATCATATAGAGAATCTGCATTTGGAATGCTTGTCCCATAAGACACAATTCTATCTGCCAGATTTTTCAGAGCCCCACCTACCCCATCTGGAGCCCCTTTTCCATGGGAAGCCTCAGTGTAGTTCCAGGTCACCCATTTAAATTCATGCATGAAAGGCACAGTGGAGGCCAAGTAAAAACATGACTTATTCCTATACTGGAAAGTTGGGCCATCTGAAATGAAGTGGAGGCCAAGTAAAAACATGACTTATTCCTATACTGGGAAGTTGGGCCATCTGAAATGAAGTGTAGGTTGCGGGCTTCAGGATACGTTTTCCAAATGTACCTCAACACTGGATCAGGTTGAGCCCATGTTGCTACTGCATCATGCCGTAGGCAGGCTGAGAGGGATGCAAAGGCCTCCACTCTGTCCCTACTTAGATAAAGTACCCCAGTGTGGAGGGTTACCTGGTCATTTCCAGTGCCGAAATGGGTCTCCTTTATCTCTTTAGCATATTTGCAGCTGTAGTTCTCACTGTAGTCAATATGTATAGCCACAGCATCATCTGTCAGGTTATCTTTCATTGATTTTATTACCCGATATTGATGATTTACATTGAACACATGAATAGCAAAAGATGGAAGGTGTTCTTTAGTAAGTGATAACAACCGCTCAATGGATGAGGTCCTACTTTCAAGGAGTGTTTTCTTTGTCTCCCTTTCTTCTGCTGAACCATTCTTGTGGGTCTTTGTTGTCGTGATGGACCTTGTGATCCACTCTTGCCAGATGACAATGTTTTCCTGAGTGAGAGGATCTAAAGATGTGGGAAAGGTCTTTTTGTTGCATTGTTGACATCTGCCATACATGCAGGACATGTTACCTGTATCACACACACTGGACTGCACAAGATCCTCGGGGCTTGATGTTTCAATGATTCCCAGTTCTTGCAGCCTTTTAACTTTTAGGTTGATGTTCTCGTGCATTTTACAAGCACACGTCTCTCTGTCTGTAATTTTAGGCCTAACAATCCAAAATGGCCTCAATCTGAAAAACTGAGCTTTGGACACAGGTTGGTCAAGATGTTCAGAAAGGAATCGTTGATGGAGTTTTGACAACATGTCTGTGAGTGCTCTTTTTCTGTAGATTTGTCCCTTTCGACGAATCTCTCCAGTCTTGCCATTTATGACAGTTGAGACATCATCCCGATGTAGGAAGATGCTTACAATCTTGGAAAGCTGTTTCCGCTTGCCATTGATCGGCAGTCCCTTTTTAGCCTGCCTGACCTTGATCCTTTGCGAAATGCTTACTGGTAGCGTCGCCTTTGTTCTTTTTGGTTTACTGGCCATCAACCGTTTCAGTTGTCTCTTAAGTTTCAATAGTTCTGCAGTTTTTGCCACACATTTTTCTTCAGCACATCTTAATTTCAATCTCAATTTCCCCACAAGCTTTGATGACCGCTCTCTATTTTTTAATGGCAGCGTACTCTTGGGGGTGGATGCATCCATTGGTCCTGTTATTTCTAATTTTTCTTCTGGTGTTTTAGTTGGTGTTCTTTTAGGATTACTGTCTAGTTCCCGTCTTTGTTCTTCATTGTCAATATTCTCTGCCTGACTTGCAAAAGATTCTGGTGTTAAATCAAGGAGTACTTGCTGTTGTTTTTTCTTCTTGTAGTAATTTGCTAAATTCTTTCTCCATTGCTTTTTTTTCCTCTCATGCTGTTTACTTGACAGATCCTTAGTTGTTTTAAGTTTGCCAGCTTCCTTACGTTTTCGATACCTGGAAAAAAAGGTAATGTATTTAGTATGTTTATGCTAGATTTCACCTTTCAAACAATGGACTATGGACAAAAATGTGTGTATGTGTGCATTTGCTATAGATCTATGTGCCTGGGTGTGTGGGCAATAGGCATGCATGTCTGAAAAAGTGTGTGTAGTGGATGCCTTCATGTTTGCATGCCAACCTCATACAAGTTTGTGTCTGTGTGTGTGTATGCTGTGTGGAGTGTTTGAGTGTGTCTGTGTAAGGCTGCAGGAGAGTGTGAGTACATATAACCCAAGTTATATGTTTCCCCTTTATCACCCTGTATCACCCTTTTCCCTAACCTCTCTCTCTCTTTCCTTCTGTATTCCTCTAGTAAGACTGGATTGCTGTAAATTAATGCCCTATGCTTTGCCAGCCTCTCTTTTGCTGATGCCCTTTTCTTTTCACCTGATGCTTGTCTGCAACAAAATCACATATTTAACATAACATTTCATTAAAAAAAAAAAAAAAAAAAAAAAAAAAAACACAAAAATACACAGATTGTACTACTGCAAAAATCGGGTCACCTTTCCTGCATCCACAATTTTTTTCGTGAAAGCACTACATAAACATGGAATATTAGTGACCCCTGCTGGCTGCTGTGGGATAGCTAGCTTATAACACAATCTGATCAAAATGTATTTAGAATAAATATCAATGAAGCTGTTATAATACATTTCCTTCCTTTATTAGTCTGTTTCTCATTACCGAAACATTGAGTCTCTCTACCGCAACAGGCCCTCAATTGTTGTAACGTATAGTGTGACGCTGCATGTGAGATACTGTGTTTAGCTATGATGAATGATAATGGTGTTGCGGTGGATGAGTGAGCTTGAACTTTTGCGCTAGCTATAGGAGCACCATGAGGGCTAGCTAAACTATTCTTAGCTGTTTGTGTTTGGATCATAATAGGGTATATAATGATAAAAACATAAAAGCAGCAACAGTTTTTAAAACTTCAAAACTTCATGTTGCGGTAATGAGAACTAAAAAGTTGTGTAGGTACTATAACGAACAAACTTTTAACTTTTATCTGTAGAGATAAAAAATAACTGCTTACCTGGTAGACATCTTGAGTGTTACAGTCAACATTGTCCCCCTCCAACACAGTTCCTTGCAAATATAGGTTCCTTGAAGATTGAATTGATGATTTAAAATTGTTGCGGAGAATGAGAAAATTGGTCTTGGACACATTTCTTTTCTTTTTTGTTTTCACTGCCTTTACCAATAGTCACCAAATACCTTATGCCTCTTATTTGTAACAATTTGTGGTATGACATGCACTGAAGTTTATAGTTTTTTATCCGTTTTCATTACTAATATTTCCATCTTATAGAACCCAAGTTCAGTTATGGACACGTTGTGGTAATGAGAAATGTATCCTTAAATGTGAAAAAAAAAAAAAATATGTGTATTTCTTATGGTCATTTGAAATCATGAGCAAAATAGTAAATAAAGAGATGTTTTTAATGTTATCTTTTTGATTTTAATAGAGTTAACTTTAATCATAAAAATGCTTCATGACACCTTGTAAGTCTAATTTCGCGAGAATCACCCTTATAGCTAAACACAGTATCTCACATGCAGCGTCACACTATACGTTACGTTCATCTCTCCCTCTGACTCGTCACTACTAACGTTCCATCTCGTTCTGACATTCCAATCACTTCCTGTCCCTTGACCTCAAATGTGATTCGCTCATATACAAAGGTTACAGAAATAAAATAATTTTAACAAACTTAGGAATATTCTCTTTTCTCATTCTAGTAAACATTTTAACACATACTATTAATAGAAATTCTTAAACAACAAATAACCAACAGGTTAATGTACACTTTATGAACACTTTCTTATATGAAAGAAAACCCATAACCTCACTGCTAGTCAATGAGTTTTAAGCTTTTAACCTATTTGCTATTTATTAACCTATGATCTTATTTATTTAACTTCACTCTTCAATATACTAAAATATTTTAACAGGGTTACACCCTCCCCCTTTTAAAATGTCTGTGTCCTCACCAGACACTAAACTAAGGAGTGTGGGCATAACAACTAAATGTTTAGTGCTTCCCGATTTTAATTACTATGCCCCTATGTACTATAGTTACGGGCCTGTCACTAGATCTACCAGGCTCATCGTATGTGAGTCTAATAGTGGGCTTAATGGCTCTCTTTGGTCTGGGCTCAGCTCTGGTCCTCAGTCTGTCTTTCCAGACCTCAGCCTTGGATTCTTCTGGATCAGTCTCCAATTCAACTTCATTGACATCCTCCGGAGCTTCTTCAACTTCAGAGTTGTCTTTTTCACTATCTCCTGTCTCTGAGTCTTTTTCTTCAACAAATTCATCCTCAGGTTCTATGTGTTCTTCTACTGGATCAGAATCATGTTCTGGTTCAGTGTTGTGACCATGCTCAGGCGTTGATACATGATCACATTCTGGGTCAGGGACATGAACACTGTCTAGCTCAGGTCCTGTTCTCCGTCAACCACTGGCCTGGCAGTATTCAACATTCTTGGAGTAGACTGTGGCGGTTTAGCCCTGTGAGTGACAAAATACTTCACATCAGAGGATGAATCAGAGAACTCTTGAAGTTCTAGAGTCTCTGGGCTTGGCACGTTTTGTCTTTTCTTGCGAGTGTCTGCTCTCGTCCTAGGTCTGGCAGGTCTTCACCCTGACTGACTGCTGGCATTCTGACAAACTGTCCAATAGGCAGAAGGTGCCTATCGGTGCCATCAGGCTCAACTGAGGCTCTCAAAATCCCTTCCTTGATCGGAATGAATTCTTGAAGGATTTCCATCAGTACTTTCGCCACTACTTGGGCCTTCTGACTTCTCGTTGGGAAAGCTTGAGCATATCGTGTAAAATGATCTGTGACCACCAAGACATTGCTAATTCCCTTAGAGTCTGGTTCCATGGAAGGAAAGTCCATGCACACTAAATCCATAGGCCCATGGCTTACAATTTGGTGCAATGGAGCGGCTCTCTGTGGAGGGGTCTTGTGAGCAACGCACTCCCAACAGTTTCGGATGTATTCATCCACATCTAAGGACATCATAGGCCAAAAAAATCTGCTACGGAGCAGGTCAACAGTTCTTTCATGCCCCAGGTGCCCGAGGTCGTCATGCATGGCTCGGATGACCATCTCGCGAAACTCCCTAGGAAGAACGAGCTGACTGACCACCTCTCCGGACGGTCTCTTGCTGACGCGGTACAACAATCCATCTTTCATGGAAAGCTTCCCTGTTTCATGTTTCAATCTGGACAGTTCAGGACTCGTAGACACCTCGGGCCACTGTCCATGCTTTAAGGCCTGGAGAGCTGGTCCGATGGCTTCATCATCTTCCTGAGCTTTTCTAAGGCTCTGTTCCAGTTCCAGTGACTTTAAACCCATGTGGGTGGGATAGGCAAACAGTTCAGGGACACAGTGTGACGACGCACCCAGCTGAGCGACATATGGTGTGGTGTGGGCAGGTTCTGAGATACAAACACGCTGGCAGATGGTCTTGACACCAGAGAGCGGAATAGTCGCCCAACCATCATCATCCACATCTGGCCAGTTTCTCGACAACAGGTTGGCATCAATGTTTTGTCTACCTGGTCTGTACTGAACATCAAATTCATATGTGGACAAAGCAACGAGCCAGCGATGCCCCACCGCATTGAGCTTGGCCGTTGACAACACATACGTAAGTGGGTTATTATCTGTTTGTACAGTGAATCTTGCTCCATACAAGTAGTCGTGGAATTTTCGACCACGGCCCACTTGAGGGACAAACTCTAGCTGATGTATTGGGTAGTTTCTCTCAGCAGTGCTCAATTTTCTGCTGGCAAAAGCAACTGGACGCAAGCCTTCAAGGTACTCCTGGTAAAGTACTGCACCAAGTCCCTTCAAGCTTGCATCAACATGCAGAATGTATGCCTTCTGTGGATTGGCGAAGGCCAAGACAGGTGCATGTGTCAGGCAGTAGATAATCTTGTGGAACGCATCGGTGCAGGACTTGTCCCACCTTTCCCCGAAGGGCTCTGACTCTTTCAAGTAGACTTTGTTAACATCTAAGTTTTGCTTCTTCTTCTTTTGAGTGGGAGCGTAGCCCTTTGTGAGCTCCGTCAATGGTCTAACTATTGCAGAATAAGTCTTGATAAACCTTCTGTAATAGCTGCAAAGGCCTAGGAACGACTGCAGCGTCTTCAGATTGGTTGGCCTGGGCCATGTGGTGACTGCCTCTATCTTGTCTGGGTCTGGGGCGACACTATGTGTCCCAGGTACTTGACTCTCGGGAGGCAAATCTGGCACTTGTCGATCGAAAGTTTCAGTCGAACTTCCCCAAGCCGATCCAAGACCTTGAGCAGCCTTTCTTCATGTTCTTCAAGTGTTTTTCCAAACACAATGAGGTCAACGAGATATACTAAGACTTGTAGGAGGTTCATGTCTCCATCGGCCTTCTCCATTAACCTCTGGAAGGTCGCTGGAGCTCCTGTAATGCCTTGCGGCATCCGCTCGCACTGGAAAAACGAACGAACGAATGCCGTTTTCTCCTTATCCTCTTCGGACATAGCAATCTGATAGTAGCCCGAAGGCAAATCAAGCACTGAGAACCACCGACTCCCAGTCAAAGCATTGAGAGCGTCTTCAATGCATGGTGTTGTATACTGGTCAGGTATGGTCTATGCACATCCGCACAGTCCCGTTTCTTTTCCTAACGGCGACTATTGGGGAAGCATAAGGGCTTCGCGACTCTTTTATAATTCCTGCTTGTAGTAGTTCCTGTAAGTGCTTTCTCACATCTTCGATATCTGCCGGGGGCAGCCGACATGATCGCTGACGGAAAGGCCTGGAATCTGTTACTTGGATCCTGTGCTCTACTCCTTTTGCTAGTCCCACGTCCCAATCATGCATGGAGAAAACACTGGACTTCTGGGCTAGCTTCTGACGCAGTCAGTTCTTCCACTGTTACGATATGGGGGAATCCCCGAAGTTAATCAGACTTGCATCAAATTTAGAGGACGCCATCTCTCTTGGTGGAATGGTTGCAACAGAATCAATGTGAAACATACTTCCCATCACTGTTCCCACAGGTATGGAAATCTCTCTTATTGACTCATTCTTGACCAATACTCGAAAACTGTTGATTTCTAATGCCCCACTGGGCACAACCATTGGATGAACTAGATGTACCGCATAGCGATACATGGTATGACCGCCGCAATGTATTGAAATGTGAGAACTGTTGGCATGACAAGTGTGTGGTAGAACAGTGTTGTGAGGTGGGAATTAGATTGGAAATTATGTCTTGGAAGTGGGTATGGATGTGTTTTTTGAATGAATGAGATTGTGTGTGATTTTGTAGTGTGTAGGAGTGATTTATGAAAGGGTAGGTGTTGTCATAGTATGTATGTAGCCTTCATGTGTTAATTTGAACTCTTGCCACTTGGTGTTTGTGTAGAGATGGTAGTCATAAGATTGTCTTGTATGGAGTATTATATAAAAAAATTCTGTTGTGAAAGTTGTGTGAATGTGAATGTATGTTGTTGTTTGATGGAGCAAAGTGATGAGCAGACACAGGTTACATTTTGTTTGGTAGGTCTTGTGCAAGAACTGGGATGGAAGGAGGCTGGTACATTGGGATAAGGATGGTTGTGTGAAACACCAGGAGTGCATGGAGGATGTTTATAGTAGTTGATCATGGTAGAATGTTCAATGATAAAGGTTTTGTTTGTGGGTGTGTGTTTGGTGAATATTGTGAAATAAAAGTGTAATAAAAGAGCAGTGTGAATTTGTATAAGGTAGTGGCTTGGTGATGATAAAGGAAGGATGATATTGTTCATAGTGGGACAGTTCATAAGAAAAGCTACTGCAAGGTGTTGAATATAGGTGTGTAATGTATGATCTTGCTTGAAGGGTGTTTTGGTGTTGTATGGGATTAGGCATGAATTTTGGGAAATGTACTGAAAGGGGTTGGGTGTGGGTGGGATATGTGACATGAGAAGAAGTATACGTTTTACTTGTATGAATGTGGAAATTCAGTTAAAGGTATGATGTATCAATATGTGCATGAAAATATGGAGGTACTGTAGTTCAACTTGTTTTGAGGTTTGTAATAAGGGAAAGTTTACAGAAGAATAAAAGTGAGAGTGTGAACAGTTGTTTATTTTAGCAAAAGATAAAATGTAGTGGTGTATTTGTGACTAAAACTAAACATGTGGAAAAGGCAAAAGACAGTGAGTAGACATGGCAAAAAGGTTTGAGAGGAAACTGAATGTATAGCTGGTGTTTTAGCTGTAGTGTTCATATGTTTGGTGTTGTTATTAAGGGCAAAGAAAAGAGAACATTATCAATGTTATATGTATATGATGTTCAAGTGGGGAGGAAGGGAATGGTGAAAGCAGATTTAGCAGTTTGAATGTTGTGTAGTTTGTGTAGTGTGGTGTGCAGGATAGTGTACAGTAGTGTGGTTTGTTTTTATATGTAAAGGTTAGAGAGATTGATGTGAAATGAGCAGGCATGAGCAAGAGTATGGATGGATATGTGCATGTACCTGGAAAGGCCCAGGAGTAGGAGTGTTAGATAAACATGGGTCAGTTGAATGAAATAAAAGAGGAAGAAGTGTTTGA
Source organism: Tenualosa ilisha (assembly GCA_015244755.2). Taxonomy (NCBI): domain Eukaryota; kingdom Metazoa; phylum Chordata; class Actinopteri; order Clupeiformes; family Clupeidae; genus Tenualosa; species Tenualosa ilisha. The sequence goes on along the minus strand of PYXC01002786.1, from coordinate 5,231 downwards.
GAGTAGGTTGAATTATGTATGTTGTTGTTGTGTGTCAGAGGCATTTGTGAAAGGAATAGATGTTGTGATGGTATGTATGTAAAAGTATTATTTTGAAATAGGTAGTTGTGGACTTGTAATAGAAAATATAGTATATTTTGTGGTTTGCAGAAGTAGTTCTGGAATTGGTCATAGGAGTTGTCATGTTTAGGGAATGGTAGGTGAAGTTTAGGCAGTAGATGTAATCATATTTATAAATGTGTGTGTTTGCATAGGTAGTTGTTTGAATGAATAGATGTGTTGTGTTTGAGAGGGCACATGTGGTGTTTGTGACATTCTTGAACAAACTAAATGGGTGTGGCTGCTAATTGTGTGTTTGAAGGAGTGGTCAAGCAGGTGTGGTGTAAATGCAAGATAGGTGTGGCAATAGATAAGGTGTAGCATATATTTGAGGGGAGGTCTGAACATTTTTACTTAGAAGTGGATAGATAGATTGTTATTGTTCATTCTGGTATCCACAGGAAAAGGTAAGTAGAAAATATTGGTGGTGTGAGATGTGGGGAGATGCTGAAGAATTCATTTGAAATGTGTGATTTTTGGGGGAAAGGACGAACAATGCCAATGTTGACACGTGGTTTTCAAGAGGTGTATGGTGAGTCATGATATAGGTACATTGTTGTATGGGTAAGGGATAATTTAGTGTTTCATTTGTTTTCAGGAAATGGCTATGTCTACATCTCCAACAAAAATCTGCAGAGGGGAGACTGCAGAAGAGTAAGCAGTAATGGAGACCTTTGAACTGGTTGTGGTAAGATATATACTGTCATGCAGGAGGTGTTTTTGTTGTGACGTTATTGTGAACTTTATGTGCTGAAGTAGTGTTGCTGTTTTGTTGTAACAGTACAAAATTCAGGATCCACATGCCAGACGTGTGGAGACAGCGCAGTTGGCAGCAGGTCTTGGGAAGACAGTGATGAGTACACTGGTGTGTTTGCGGAAAGAAGTACAGGATGTAAATGATAGTGTGGATGCAGCGAGACAGCGGTACCATGCACTCCAGCAGCAGTTGAAGGAGAAGGAGAAGGAATTGGAAGTAGCCATGGGTAGCTCATGTTTGTGTACAGATGGTAAGTGTGACACTGTGGCGTAATGAGTATGAGTATGATATAAAGTATGATACTATGACAGTTGTGTGTAGGAGTGATATTCATACTGTTGTTTTGTTTTACAGAGCACAAAGATGAAGGGACACAAACGACACCTTCAGATAGTGCAGCTGCAGATGGTAGTCCATGTGTGGAACAAGGAGGAAGAGGACAGGATGGAGAGTGATTAGTGTTTACAGTGAAATGGAAATGGTCTTTTCAGACTGGAGAAGAGAAGTCACATGGCTGAGTGTTGAGTGGTAGGTGAGGGCCAAGTGCACATTTTGAGTTCAGTTGTGGTTGTGTGAAATTTGTGTTAGTGTTTAGGGCTTGTAAATAATTTTAGTGGCTGTAGTTTTATTACACAGTTTTTTATAAATTATGTCACCTTACTATTTTGTAAAAAAAGTGTGTGTACAAAGTTTATGTTTTTGTGTGAGAAGTGTGCATTTTGTATAAGGTAGTGACTTTGGTGAAAATGACAAAGGAAGAATCACATTGTGCAGAGTGACACAGTCCATATCAAAGGCAAAAGGAGTTTTGGAGAATATAGATCATGGCTGAAGGGTTGTATGTGTACATTTTGGAAAATTGTCAAGTGGGTATGGCATGGGTGGGATACGTGGGATGAGAAGAAGCACACATTTTAGTTGTATGTTTATGGAGAAGGACTTAAACAGAAAATGTGTGAGAGGTATGTGCTACAAGGTGTAAGGTTTTTTTGTGAAAAGTAATTGGTCTTTAATGTGCAGGCATTAGCAAGAGTGCATGTAGTTATCATATGAAGAGGGTGAAACAATGTTGGTAATGGGTTGTTGTGACTTGAGTCACACAGTCCTTTGTGTGGTGGATTTCATGGCTCCCACAGGCGCTAATACAATGTGTGGATGTACATTTCAACTATTAGCAATACAATAGAGGTGCACATTGGTTAGTAATGTGTTTAGACAACTCAATGTTTGCTCACTTGTATGATGGAAATGTGTTCAAGCATTAGATTGAAAAGAGGTTAGAGTGTGTGATATGTATAATGTGTTACAGTTTTAGTGCATTGCAGAGGTGAAAAGATGGCACTCACACATTATATTTTGAGGGTAGACTTTCAATATTACCAGATAATGAGGTCTAACTGCATTCTATACAAAATTCCACCAGTGTGGGTCCATCATAAAGGCAGCTAAATGCTAAAATGGCTGGCATGCTGTCCAGATCTGTCATATTTTAAGCATAATAAAAAGGAAACATGATGAAGAAGAAACCTACAAGTTGGGCTGCTGAAAACATTTCAAGGGCAAGAAAGAAAGCCATTTTGTATCCAAAATCATCTCGTCAGTTAAGATAATTAACTGTTACGTGTCCTCTGTTGGTTTTTCTTTAGTGTTACTGAAGTTTTCCTGTGTTTTATTGACACTGTCTCAACTTTTTTTGAAACATGTTGCTGGCCTAAAATTGAAAATGAGCATAAATATCCCCTATAACAGAAAAATCCAGTTTCAATACTGATATGTTGTGCTTGGACTGTTGTCAGAAACATATATTGCTTGTATGATGTGAGAATTAAAACATTTCTTTTTTATTTACATTTAACACAACATCCCAACTTCATCGAAATTGTTGTGCAGATTTAACTTCCTTTGTGCACCCTCATGCAGAACGTTCATTGCAACTCCATCTCATCCAAGTCCAGACAAGAAAAAGCAAGCTGAACAACAACTCAAGAAATACTGGAATGTTGTCTTGGAAAATGAAGACGAGACAATTACAACACATGATTTGCAGTTACAAGCTGGAATCAGTCAAGAAGAATTTGAAAAAGCAATATGTGCTGTAACATCAAAGAATACTGTATATCTGAAACGCTCTCCTCAAGAAATATGGATCAACGCATACAACCCTTGGCTCTTGCGTGCTTGGTCAGCCAACACTGACTTTCAGTTTATACTGGATGCTTACAGGTAACATATGTTTGGTATTCAGAGACATTCTTAATATAGCTGCATTGTGAATTGTTGCTACTATTGAGAATGTATTAAGTCATTTATAAGTTAGTGAAAGAAGTGAAAAAATTACAGAAATGACAGTGATTTATCATACAAAATCTGGATATTCAAATACTACAAGCAAAATTATATGTGGTTATACAATGTCATTAAAACCTTTTCATGTTCTGTGTTTTTCAGCTGTATTATGTATATAGTATCATACATCAGCAAAGCAGAAAGAGAATTAGGTGTGCTACTCAAAACAGCTCAAGAAGAAGCACGACAGGGTGGAAATGTGGATGCTGTGAAAGAGCTACGTCAATTAGGACAAATCTATATCAATCACCGTGAGGTACGTAATTGTGTATTTTTTGTTGTATAGTGTTACTTAGTGTAACTATGGTATATCAGTGTTGATGGGTATGGGCATGCACAGATATTGTAATATGCATAATCATATAATGTATTATATGTACATTATTATGTATATTATTCAAATATGTTGCATTATGTGTGGATATAATGTAAACATTTACTGACACAAATATTACAGGAAATAGTACACGTTGTGAAGTTGTTTAAGATGTGTGACACATGTCTAAATAACAGAATTATGAAATGTTTTCACATGTACTAGGTCAGCACAATGGAAGCCGTGTACAGGGTCACAGGTCTGAAGTTAAAGCACTGTACTCGTGATGTTGTGTTATCCCAACAGATCCTGAATCAACCAGGTAATTTTTTTTAACAAATGGAGATATGGTGTTTTATCAAATGCAGGTGTTAAACATTTTATGCAGTTACATGTTTGAACATGTCCTGTATTTATAGGCAAGATAAGGTATACTATGCAAAAAACATCACAAACAGTAAAACTGCTTATTTGTCTTTAACATTATATGTAATTTTTTTCCAGAGTTTCTTTACCTCTTCATATCATTCAACAATGTAAGAAAGGACAAACAAACATTTGGTGCAAAAATATAGTGGATCGGTACATGGCGCGTCCAGATCAAGAGGAATTTCATGACATGTCTTTGGCAGAGTTTTGTTCTTACTACAGAACATGCTATAAAACCACTACACACGATAATGATGGCAGTGAAGAATCGGACACAGAACAAAGTATATGCAAGCTCAAGGGTAACATGGGTTTTGTCATGAAACGGTAAGTAAAAAATAACATTTGTATCAAATATACTGAATGTATCACAGTGAGAAAGTAGTCTTTATATATCTATTAAGATTATTTTAGCTTAATACGAAACATTTGCATGACATTGTACTTGCTGAACTGAAATCTATATTAGGTGTTAAAGTGTCAAGATCTGAAATACTTACATGTTATGTAGGTCTGAAGTTACAAGGAAATATATTTGAAACATGTTATAATAATGTATAATAATGTATTTTCCCTATTTTTTATTTTTCCAGCACCAAGAAAAATGCAGTTATTAGGTTTTCTGTATTCAACAAGGAAAGAGATCCTGATAGATATTATGTCAATTTGCTAAAACTCTTTTTACCTCATCGAAAAGAGATATCTTTACCAATAAACTACTCCACCTATGAAGAGTACTACAACACTGCCACTTTTATTGATATGCATGGGCAACATATCTTCATTAAGGAGCTTGTCACAACAAAACAGAAATTATTTTCAACAGCACTGAATGAAGCAGATGGCAGAAAATGATGTTTCAGATGTCTGGGCAGACATGGCTCCAATATCAGAGCAAGACCGTATCGAAACAACAACTAATAGAACACCAGAAATTGCAGATGAAGCTTTTGACGAGGTTCCTGAACTGCAATCACTACATAACCACAATCTGAAAACTCATCTTTTGTATACTGTTGAAAACAGAGAAACAATCATACCTGATGACGAAGGCATAAATATAATTGAAGTTTAAACATAGAGCAGAAAGTTATTTTCAACCATATCATCAACTGGTGTTACAAGAAACTCCAGAACTATGAAGTATCTCCTTTACGTCTGTTCATCACTGGAGGTGCAGGTATGACATTTTCCATATGATTTTTTGGACAATGAAGATAATTGCTTACACATATCATATAGACATTGAACACAACGATATATTTCATGTAACTGTTGTGTTGT
>PYXC01002785.1:102500-116548 GCA_015244755.2 Tenualosa ilisha | reverse complement strand
TTTAGTGCTCACTCCTCCAGATCCTCGCTCTCTTTCTTTCTCTCTCTCTTCCTCTCCCTCTCTCCCGCTCTCTCTCTCTGTGTGTGTGTGTGTGTGTGTGTTTTAGAGTATTAGATAGAATGGAAGAGACTTCATCGTCATGTCTTCACTGTCATCAATAATAGAGTTTATCCTGAAGTTCGCTTTGGAATATGTTTGTGTGTGTGTGTGTGTGTGTGTGTGTGTGCGCCAGGTGGTCTATTTTGGTCTATCATATTTCTCCCAATCAAAACTCATTTGGTGTGATCAGTGCTGGGTCTGCTCCTGTTATAAATATCATCTCTCTCAGGTCAACATGCACGCACGCACGCACGCCGCACGACGCACGCATATGCATTCACATTGTTTTTCTGACCAAATACATATGCTTCTACTCGCCTCAAATTTTTCTATGTGTTTTGTGTGTGCACGTGTGTGCATGTGTGTGTATATGTGTGTGCATGTGTGTGTTGTGTGTGTGTGTGTAGGGGGCTGCAGTGGGGACAGGTGCACACTGAGAGGAGAGGTGTGATCTTCAGTCCCTCATGGCCGCTGCGCTACCCCCCCGCACTCAACTGCAGCTGGGAGATTCAGGCCCACAGAGGGAGGTCATCACCATCAGGTAACATGCACACACACAATCATACACACACGCACGCACACAGATGCCCACCACACACGCACACACACACGCATGCACGCAAACAGATACCCTTGCACACACACGCACAGATACACTCACACACCCAAACAGATACCCAAGTACACAGACACACACACGCACACGCACAGATACACACACTCATACGCACAGATACACACTCGCACCCACACAGCTACACACACACACACACGCATGCATCTTAATTTCCTACGGAATAATAAAGCATCTATCTATCTATCTATCTATCTATCTATCTATCTGTATCTATCTATCTATGTACACACAGAAACTGCCATCCATCTTTACCATACCGGCTGACCAGTAGGTCTATCTCCAACTTCCTCCCCTTTCCTGAGATAGGGAACCAATCAAAAACTGTCTTTTGCCCAACACTATGGAGGCGGGCTTAACACACGTTTTGCCTCTGATTGTGATGCATCCCACTCTCTTTCCTCTGCAATCATCGTTCTGATTGGTTGTAGGCATATCCAATGCCCGTAAAGGCATTTTGATCTATGTCTGTTAATCCCGCCTCATGGAAGCTGGAGATGACATGAAACTGGCCAGACTGAGCTGCATTGCAGATCTGCATGAGTGACAACCAGGCTGTGTGTGTACGTGTGCGTGCATGCCTGTGTGTGTGTTGTAGTTTCCATGGCTTTGAGGTAGAGGTTGAGTCAGTGGTATGTGTGTGTGTGTGTGTGTGTGTGTGATCTCTCATCCCTGTGTGTGTGTGTGTGCTGTAGTTTCCGCAGCTTTGATGTGGAGGAGTCTGCGGGGTGTGTGCTGGACTGGCTGCAGCTGAGCATGCTGGGTGGAGAGGGGTGTATCGCCTGTGTGGAGCCCTGCTGCCCTCCCCGGTCATCTCCCCCAGCACACGAGTCACACTCCTCTTCCACACACACGCCAACTCATCGGGACAGGCGCAGGGATTCCGCCTCTCCTACATCCGTGGTGAGGAATTTACACACACACACACACACATCTGGACAGGTCCAGGGACTTTTACACGCATAAATGATGTAACTTACCATTTCATATGGCCTTGCATATTCCATGAGGATATTACTGTGTGTGTGTGTGTAGGGCGCCTGGGCCAGAGTAGTTGCCAGGTGGATGAGTTCCTGTGTGGGAACGGGAAGTGTATTCCTCGTTCGTGGCGCTGTAACGCTCAGGACGAGTGCGGGGACCAGACGGACGAACACAGCTGTACAGCCCCTCCCACTGACCCCACCTTTGACCTCTGCCCCGGGGGTCGCTGGCGTGTCGTCTTGGCCCCACCACGCGCTGCTTGCCCCCTGAGCGCCGCTGCGACGGCACCCGTGACTGCCCAGACGGAACCGACGAGCTGGCGTGTGCCCTGACCTTTGACCCCGGGCCTGACACTGACACGGACTCCGACCCCGTGGCTCCCTGCGTCCAGCGACTCCGTAGCTTCTACGGGGCTTTGCGTCACCGGACTTCCTGCGTCCTCCGCCCGCGTCCAGCACCTGGTCCGAGCGCCGGTGCAGTTGGCAGCTGGACACGTCGGACCCGCGGCCGCTGCTGCTTGCGTCTGGAGCTGCGTCTGGCGCCGGGCGACGCCCTGCGGGTCTTTGACGGCCTGGGGCGCAGCCGCAGCGCCTCCTGTTTGGAGCTCTCGCACCACTACAACGCCCACGCGCCTCAGCTGGAGTCCAGCAGGGGGCAGATGACCTACTGTACCGCGCAGCACCAGGGAGCACAGGACGGGGGTTCAGCGCCTCGTACCGGCCAAGGTACACACACACACACACACATACACACACACACACACATACACACCAACACACACACACACACACACACACACACACACACACACACTATACTACTGTACCGCGCAGCACCAGGGAGCACAGGACGGGGGTTCAGCGCCTCGTACCGGCCAAGGTACACACACACACACACACACCACACACACACACTATACTACTGTACCGCGCAGCACCAGGGAGCACAGGACGGGGTTCAGCGCCTCGTACCGGGCCAAGGTACACAACACACACACACATACACACACACACACACTATACTACTGTACCGCGCAGCACCAGGGAGCACAGGACGGGGGTTCAGCGCCTCGTACCGGGCCAAGGTACACACACACACACACACACACACACACACACACATACACACACACACACACACATACACACACACACACACTATACTACTGTACCGCGCAGCACCAGGGAGCACAGGACGGGGGTTCAGCGCCTCGTACCGGGCCAAGGTACACACACACACACACACACACACACACACACACACTATACTACTGTACCGCGCAGCACCAGGGAGCACAGGACGGGGGTTCAGCGCCTCGTACCGGGCCAAGGTACACACACACACACACACACACACACACACACACTATACTACTGTACCGCGCAGCACCAGGGAGCACAGGACGGGGGTTCAGCGCCTCGTACCGGGCCAAGGTACACACACACACACACACAACACACACACACACACACACTATACTACTGTACCGCGCAGCACCAGGGAGCACAGGACGGGGGTTCAGCGCCTCGTACCGGGCCAAGGTACACACACACACACACACACACACACACACACACACTATACTACTGTACCGCGCAGCACCAGGGAGCACAGGACGGGGGTTCAGCGCCTCGTACCGGGCCAAGGTACACACACACACACACACACACACACACACACACACACACTATACTACTGTACCGCGCAGCACCAGGGAGCACAGGACGGGGGTTCAGCGCCTCGTACCGGGCCAAGGTACACACACACACACACACACACACACACACACACTATACTACTGTACCGCGCAGCACCAGGGAGCACAGGACGGGGGTTTCAGCGCCTCGTACCGGGCCAAGGTACACACACACACACACACACACACACACACACACACACTATACTACTGTACCGCGCAGCACCAGGGAGCACAGGACGGGGGTTCAGCGCCTCGTACCGGGCCAAGGTACACACACACACACACACACACACACACACACACACACTATACTACTGTACCGCGCAGCACCAGGGAGCACAGGACGGGGGTTCAGCGCCTCGTACCGGGCCAAGGTACACACACACACACACACACACACACACACACACACACACTATACTACTGTACCGCGCAGCACCAGGGAGCACAGGACGGGGGTTCAGCGCCTCGTACCGGGCCAAGGTACACACACACACACACACACACACACACACACACACTATACTACTGTACCGCGCAGCACCAGGGAGCACAGGACGGGGGTTCAGCGCCTCGTACCGGGCCAAGGTACACACACACACACACACACACACACACACACACACTATACTACTGTACCGCGCAGCACCAGGGAGCACAGGACGGGGGTTTCAGCGCCTCGTACCGGGCCAAGGTACACACACACACACACACACACACACACACACACACTATACTACTGTACCGCGCAGCACCAGGGAGCACAGGACGGGGGTTCAGCGCCTCGTACCGGGCCAAGGTACACACACACACACACACACAACACACACACACACACACTATACTACTGTACCGCGCAGCACCAGGGAGCACAGGACGGGGGTTCAGCGCCTCGTACCGGGCCAAGGTACACACACACACACACACACACACACACACACACACACTATACTACTGTACCGCGCAGCACCAGGGAGCACAGACGGGGGTTCAGCGCCTCGTACCGGGCCAAGGTACACACACACACACACACACACACACACACACACACTATACTACTGTACCGCGCAGCACCAGGGAGCACAGGACGGGGTTCAGCGCCTCGTACCGGGCCAAGGTACACACACACACACACACACACACACACACACACACTATACTACTGTACCGCGCAGCACCAGGGAGCACAGGACGGGGGTTCAGCGCCTCGTACCGGGCCAAGGTACACACACACACACACATACACACACACACACACACTATACTACTGTACCGCGCAGCACCAGGGAGCACAGGACGGGGTTCAGCGCCTCGTACCGGGCCAAGGTGCACACACACACACACACACACACACACACACACACACTATACTACTGTACCGCGCAGCACCAGGGAGCACAGGACGGGGGTTCAGCGCCTCGTACCGGGCCAAGGTACACACACACACACACACACACCACACTATACTACTGTACCGCGCAGCACCAGGGAGCACAGGACGGGGGTTCAGCGCCTCGTACCGGGCCAAGGTACACACACACACACACACACACACACACACACACTATACTACTGTACCGCGCAGCACCAGGGAGCACAGGACGGGGGTTCAGCGCCTCGTACCGGGCCAAGGTACACACACACACACACATACACACACACACACACACTATACTACTGTACCGCGCAGCACCAGGGAGCACAGGACGGGGGTTCAGCGCCTCGTACCGGGCCAAGGTACACACACACACACACACACACACACACACACACTATACTACTGTACCGCGCAGCACCAGGGAGCACAGGACGGGGGTTCAGCGCCTCGTACCGGGCCAAGGTACACACACACACACACACATACACACACACACACACACTATACTACTGTACCGCGCAGCACCAGGGAGCACAGGACGGGGGTTCAGCGCCTCGTACCGGGCCAAGGTACACACACACACACACACACACACACACACACACACACACACTATACTACTGTACCGCGCAGCACCAGGGAGCACAGGACGGGGGTTCAGCGCCTCGTACCGGGCCAAGGTACACACACACACACACACACACACACACACACACACACACACACACTATACTACTGTACCACGCAGCACCAGGGAGCACAGGACGGGGGTTCAGCGCCTCGTACCGGGCCAAGGTACACACACACACACACACATACACACACACACACACACTATACTACTGTACCGCGCAGCACCAGGGAGCACAGGACGGGGGTTCAGCGCCTCGTACCGGGCCAAGGTACACACACACACACACACACAACACACACACACACACTATACTACTGTACCGCGCAGCACCAGGAGCACAGGACGGGGGTTCAGCGCCTCGTACCGGCCAAGGTACACACACACACACACACATACACACACACACACACTATACTACTGTACCGCGCAGCACCAGGGAGCACAGGACGGGGGTTCAGCGCCTCGTACCGGGCCAAGTACATACACACACATACACACACACACACACACTATACTACTGTACCGCGCAGCACCAGGGAGCACAGGATGGGGGTCACCGCCTCGTACCGGGCCAAGGTACACACACACACACACACACATACACACACACACACACACACACACACACACACACACAACACTATACTACTGTACCGCGCAGCACCAGGGAGCACAGGACGGGGTTCAGCGCCTCGTACCGGGCCAAGGAACACACACACACACACACACACACACATACACACACACACACACTATACTACTGTACCGCGCAGCACCAGGGAGCACAGGACGGGGGTTCAGCGCCTCGGACCTGGCCAAGGTACACACACACACACACACACACACACACACACTATACTACTGTACCGCGCAGCTCCAGGGAGCACAGGACATGGGTTCGGCGCCTCGTACCACGCCAAGGTACACACACACACACACACAACACACACACACTTGTGCTTGCTTGTGTGCGACCAGTGTTAAAATGTGTGTGTTGTGTGCTTGCGTGAGACTGGTGTAAAGGTGTGTGTATTGTGTGCTTGCGTGAGACTGGTGTAAAGGTGTGTGTGTTGTGTGTAAAAGTGTGTGTGTGTTGTGTTTGGCAGGGCTACTGTTTCCCGGGCGACACCCCATGCGGCGGTGACCAGGGCTGTTTCGCCGAGCACCAGCGTTGCGACGGCTACTGGCACTGTCCGTCGGGGCGGGACGAGGAGGGCTGTCCGGGCTGCCCGGCGGGCTTTTTACCCCTGCGAGGGGGGGCAGGGGTCACTGGGGTCAAAGGGGGGTCGTGCTACGGCCCGCTGGAACGCTGCGACCACCAGAAGCAGTGTGTGGCCGGCTCAGACGAGAAGAGCTGTGTGTCGTGCCAGGCGGGCAGCTTCCACTGCGCGACCAACGTGTGTGTGTCGGAACAGTGGCGCTGCGACGGACAGGACGACTGCGCGGACGGCAGCGATGAGCACGCTGTCTGACCTCCGTCCCCCGAAAGGTCATCACCGCCGCCATCATCGGCAGCCTGGTGTGCAGCCTACTGCTGGTCATCGCACTGGCCTGCGCTTTTAAACTCTACACACTCAGGAACAGAGAGTACAGGTACACACACACACACACACACACACACACACACACACAGCACTGGCCTGCGCTTTTAAACTCTACACACTCAGGAACAGAGAGTACAGGTACACACACACACTACACACACACACACACACACACAGCACTGGCCTGCGCTTTTAAACTCTACACACTCAGGAACAGAGAGTACAGGTACACACACACACACACACACACACACACAGCACTGGCCTGCGCTTTTAAACTCTACACACTCAGAACAGAGAGCACAGGTACACACGCACACACACACACACACACACAGCACTGGCCTGCGCTTTTAAACTCTACACACTCAGGAACAGAGAGTACAGGATACACACACACACACACACACACACACACACACAGCACTGGCCTGCGCTTTTAACTCTACACACTCAGGAACAGAGAGCACAGGTACACACGCACACACACACACACACGCACAGCACTGGCCTGCGCTTTTAAACTCTACACACTCAGGAAGAGAGAGTACAGGTACACACACACACACACACACACACACACACACACACACACACACACACAGCACTGGCCTGCGCTTTTAAACTCTACACACTCAGGAACAGAGAGTACAGGTTCACACACACACACACACACACACGCACAGCACTGGCCTGCGCTTTTAAACTCTACACACTCAGGAAGAGAGAGTACAGGTTCACACACACACACACACACACAGCCCTGAACTGCCCCTTTAAACTCTCCACACTCAGGAACAGAGAGTACAGGTACGCACACACCAGACACACACACACACACACACACACACGCACACTCACATGCACACAGCACTGGTCTGCACTTTTAAACTGTACACTCAAGAGCACACACAACACATACACACACACACACACACTCATGTATCTTCCTCACCAGGGCTTTTGAGACACAAATGACTCGCATGGAGGCGGAGTTTGTCCAGAGGGAAGCCCCGCCCTCTTACGGTCAGCTGATCGCCCAAGGCCTCATTCCACCAGTCGATGATTTCCCTGTCTACAACCCAACCAGGTAACACACACACACACACACACTCACATATCAGTCTACAACCCTGACCAGGTAACACACACACACACACACATACACACTCACATATCAGTCTACAACCCTGACCAGGTAACACACACACACTCACACACATGTCATTCTACAACCCTGACCAGGTAACATACACACACATACACACACACACATCAGTCTACAACCTCAACCAGTTCTCACACACATCAGTAATCAATACTGAAGATCCAAACCGTGAAACACACACCAGAAATCACTCGCTTCTCCCCTCTCTCTTCCTCCCTCCACCTCCTCTCTTCTCCTTCTCTCCTCTCCTCTTCTCTCCTTCTTCCCTTTCTTTCCTCTTCTCTCCTCTTCTCTTTTTTTCCTCTCCTCTCCTCTCCTCTCCTTTCCTCCTCTCTTCTCCTCTTCTCTCTTCTTCTCTCCTCTCCTCCTCTCTTTCCTCTCTCCTCCTCTCTTAGGTGTCCATGCTCCAGAATCTCCGCTCAGCTATGCGTCGTCAGCTACGCCGTCACACGTCCCACCGCCGCTCATCGTCCCGGCGACGCCTGGGTCGTGTGTGGAGCCGTCTGTTTCAGCGCGGCGCTCGCCTGCGGGGGCACATCCCCCTACTTACCCCGCCCCAGGGACGCACCCAACAGCGCCGACCCACCACCAGCACCACCCCCTCCCCTGCTCAGCCACCGCACTGGGCCTCGCCGCTCTCTGCCGCACGCCCCCATACACACACCACACACACACACACCGCTCAGCTCAGACACCCGAGACGCCTGCATCACCGGAGTCGCCTGGTTCACCCTTGTCACCTGTCTCGGCTCGTTCCCCTGTCTCCCCTGACTCACCTGACTCACCTGTGTCCCCTGTGTCCCCAGTGTCCCTGTGTCCCCAGTGTCCCCAGTGTCCCCCTCGTCTCCTCTCTCCACCTCCTCAGCCTCCTCCAGCTCTGGAGCTCCATCCCCAGAGGCCCCCATGGGCAGGACTGTGGCCCAGCCAGAGGCTCCACTCCTGGGCCTGCCAGAGTGGACCAGCCCCTTGAGCTCCAGAGCCCCAGGATTGGACCTCTTATCTACAGACACCGCCCAGCCAGGAGACGTGCACTCGCACTCACTGCTCACACACATACACACACTCACAGAGACACAGACACACACCACACACACACACAGACACACACACACACACACACACACACACTCACAGAGACACAGACACACAGATACACACACACACACACACGCGCAAAGCCAGGAGTCGGGCCTTTGCGCTCACTGCACACCTTAGGGGTGTGGCCCTGATCAGCTACTCACCCAGAGGCCACTCCCCTCTCAGCTCCTCAGACACGCCCATACCATTCCTGACCAATCAGGACAGAGAGAGACAGCAGGTGGGGGGCGGGGCAGTGAGCCCTGTGGAGGTCAAACAGAGGGAGGAGTCAGATTTGAGGAGAACTCAATGAGCTGTCAATCACAAGCAGCTCAGGAGACGAGCAGGATGGAGCACTACTCATCACCTGACACACACACACACACACACACACACACTCACACACACACACACACACACACACACACACACACTTACACATGCACACACACACAGGCGCACTCAAACACACACACACTGACACACACACACACGCACTCATACACACACAAGGTGTGGCTGATACTGATAACACTTCCCTGCACACAGACACACTCGTCCACACCATCCTCTCACCATTCTTTCATTCTCCTATTTCTCACCCTTTCTTTTCTCTCCTTTGTCCATACTCTCTCTCTCCCCGTCCCCCACCTCTCTAGCACACACACATGGCTGTGGCTGATACTGGTAACCCTTCTCTACAGACACACACACTTACACACCAGGTGTCCTGTAGCCTTGGAGAGAGGCGAGGCGAGAGCTGTGCTGCTGCTGAGTAGAACCCTCAGAATTGGAACACTGAACATTAGACCATTCAGCTTTACAACAATGGCTTTAGAATGTCCCCAAGGTTCTATGGAACTTTAGAACAATGGCGTTAGAATATCCCCAAGGTTCTACAGAGCTTCTGCGGAGACCATTTCCTCAGACCCATCAAGACTGACTATGTCATGTGATCACATCATGTGACCATATCATATGACTGTGCCATAACTGCTGTCAAGATGTCAGGGAGTTACACACACACACACAACACACACACACAACACACAGCCCCCATGTCAAGTCTACATCAAGCCACAGCGCAGAATGAGCTGTAAGAGGGACTTTTTTCCTGTCTTCACTCCCTATCACACAGCATCAATAAAAGCCAGGACAACTCTTCTGTGTGCCCAGGGGCATGTGTGTGGTGTGTGTGTGTGTGTGTGTGTGTGTGTGTGTGTGTGTTGTGTGTGTGTGTGTGTGTGTGTGTGTGTGTGTGTGTGTGTGTGTGTGTGTGTGTGTGTGTGTGTGTGTGTGTCTTAGCACGAGATGACCAGTGGAGTGTGTGTGTGTCTATGACCAGATAGCTAGCTAGATACTTGATTAATCTTGAGGGGAATGCAGGATGAGTGTGAAGATAAGTGTCCTAGCAGTAGTCATGTTCAAGACAGAGTGGACTAAACATGACACAACATGACTAAACATGACACAACATGACACAATATGACTAAACATGACACAACATGACTAAACATGACACAACATGACACAATATGACTAAACATGACACAACATGACTAAACATGACACAATATGACTAAACATGACACAACATGACTTTACATGACACAACATGACTAAACATGACACAACATGACTAAACATTAGACAACATGACTAAACATGACACAACATGATGAGTTATGTCAAGACGATCTTGAGCTTGGCTGGTGCCTCATGCCGGAAGGTGCAGGGCCACATGGACATGTCATTCCTGTTCCCTCCACCAGGTGCCACTGTTGGGTGCACTGACACAGCAGACACCTGCAAGGCATTTCAATCTCAGCTTTCAAAATGGGCCCATGCGTCATACTGGTGTGTGTGTGTGTGTGTGTGTGTGTGTCAGTGGTGTGACAGTGAGGTATATGCGTATATGCCACCACACTATATGGGCTTGTCTTGAGTGCACTTAACTTTCACTTGTGCTGCATGAAATCCAGGAGCCACACGGGGTAGATCCCCAGTAGATCCGCAGACTACAGGAGCCACATGGGATAGATCCCCAGTAGATCCCCAGACTACAGGAGCCACACAGGGTAGATCCCCAGACTACAGGAGCCACACAGTGTACATGTCACAGATTATCAGTTGTTATACGATATATTATGATGCAAGGGATGTACATGGTTCAGGGCAGTCTCTGAGACATCTGTCCAGCCTGCCTGACTCCCCACTAGACTGTGTGTGTGTGTGTGTGTGTATGTGTGTGTGTGTGTGTGTGTGTGTGTGTGTGTGTACTAGATTCTATAACCCAGTCACTCCTCTGAGCTAGAGTGCTTCCCAAGCCTCTTCGCACTCTATCGAATGGGACCTCATGTGACCTGAGCTTTTGTAGTGCATTATGGGAGAGACCACACAGTTTACCCTGCGGGCCATGAGATGGAATGTGATGTTTATGTTTTTACACACATTCTTCGAGTCTGTGTGGGAACGAGCAGATAGACCGGCTGAGTCCCTCTTGTGTAAAACAAAGAAACACAAACACACTGCGGTTATTTCCTTTGGACTTCACTTTAATAAGCTATTAATATGCTAATAACACTTTTCCAAACCAAATCCATGACTCCATGCACATCTATTAATATGCTATAACACTTTTCCAAAGCAAAAGGATGAGTCCATGGGCATTCCTCAGTAGAATTCACACGGTTTGACACGGACGTCAGGAATGGCAGCGCGTGGGGAAGCCCGGATGCTTTTCTGTACACAGTATTTACAAAGGCTGATTCCATTGCAGGGGAGTCCCCTTATGGCTCTCTCTCTCTCTCTCTCTCACACACACACACACACACACAGAGGCACAGGAAGACTGGCAGGGGTAAGTACCAGGGTGGTGTGTGTGTGTGTGTGTGTGTGGTAGGGGGAACCAGCTAAGCAGCATTTGGGTCATCAAAAGGAGACCCAGCCGGATTACCCAGAATGCTTCTGTGCAGTGGGCTGGTGACAGGTCAGGCAGAGTGCCTGTGCTAGGTGTGCTAGTCAAGGTTAGCATTAGTGTTAGCATTTCAATATGGCAGTACCAACAGTCTGGGGCTGGGCTGGCTGGGCACCTCTGGGTGCTGAGAGAGACTGGACACGGACAACCTGTCGGTTATTGGGTCAGAGGAGCCGGTGAATAGGAGAGGTCAGGGAGACGAGACTCCCTAGGGTGCGCTCATTAGCAGTCTGACACACACACTATGGGTTACCCTACAGAATAAACACCAATCTGGATTGGGACTACACAGGAGATACTGTATAAACCATAATCCAACAGCCAGACAGCCCCCCCATTGTGGAGAGATGAGGAGACGAGGAGAGGGAGAAAATCCCATGATGTCTTGTCCTCTCAAGGCACTGCTAACCAGCACAGCCATTAGTGGTGTGTGTGTGTGTGTGTGTGTGTGCAGCTCCTCACAAACAACCCAACTCAGCCCAACCCAACCCAACACACACAAACACAAATAATCAAAAACTTGTAAATAACAGTCATAATAAGAATCCTTCTGTCAGGG
The DNA here is from genome assembly GCA_015244755.2 of Tenualosa ilisha. NCBI lineage: Eukaryota > Metazoa > Chordata > Actinopteri > Clupeiformes > Clupeidae > Tenualosa > Tenualosa ilisha. The sequence continues at coordinate 103,798 of PYXC01002785.1, read as the reverse complement.
GATCAGGTGATGAGAGAGAGAGGAGATGATGGGCTGGAAATGCTCTTCATATGACTTGGTTGGGGAGCCACGGGTCCCAGAGGGGTGGTGGGGTCAAGAGGTCACAGGTCAAGGGTCAAGGTTGACTGTCCACACCGGGGAAGGGGGCCTTCCCATAAGGATTTGGACCTTGGGGAGAGTGAGGATGGCGACTAGGGTTTTGTGTGTGTGTGTTGGTGTGTTTGTGTGTGTGTGAGTGGTGGTAGTGGTGGTGGGGGTGGGATTGCCAATGAGAGGAAAGGAAGGGGTCAGCAGCCCCAACTGGCCAATCAGAGCTCAGATTTGTCCTCCAGCTCCATGTGGGCGGCATCATCAGGGTCCTCCTGAGGGAACACCACGTAGCACAGCTTCTGTCCGATGTACGTCACCACCTCTGCAACACAGTCAGTCCCAACACACAGCACATCAGCAGCAGCCAATCACAATCACTACACAGAGATATCAGCCAATCACATTGGAGATACAAATGAACAAACTATGACAGATAATTATTAACCAATCACACCAGAGACCCTACTACAACAGAGATACAAGTGAACCAATCAGAAGAGCTAGATATCATCCAATCATAAGTGAGAACTGCAGAGTGGTTCACCAGTAAACTGCGCTGAGTGTGTGAGTATCAGTGTGTGTGTGTGTGTGTGTGTGTGTGTGACTCACCCACTATGGTGTATATCCACTGGGGTTTGCTCTGCCACTGGACGCCTATGAGGTAGATGGGCACGCCGGTGAGCATGATGACCAGACCCATCCCACACACCACCGGCTCCGAATACAGACTGAACACCAGCAACACCGCCCAGAACAACAGGTAACTCAGAGGCACCAGCAAGTTCACCTGGACACACACATATGCAGATGAACACACACTTACGCAAATGAACACACACAACACACACACACACACACATATGCACATGAACATGCATACAGATGTGGACCTTTTGCTGCAAATACTTTTCATGAAAGGTGAAACACTTAGACATCCAAAGTCTCACGGAAGGTCGGCTGTATTTAGATAGTGGCTCCCAGATGCCCGCAAGTGATCTAAAATCTACCGTAAGTCACACACACACACACACACACACACACACACACATTTTTTTGTGAGAGGGAGAAGCAGTCAGAGCGAGTGGCTGAAGCAGAGTGAGACTGAGGGAGCAGGAGAGAGAGAGAGAGAGAGAGCAGAAGAGAGAGCGGGAGCAGGTGAGAGAGGGGGAAAAGAAGAGAGAGAGGGAGCAAGAATGAGAGAGGGAGCA
>PYXC01002785.1:92500-95000 GCA_015244755.2 Tenualosa ilisha | reverse complement strand
TCGTGTTGAGGACCAGAGGCCAGTCAAGTCCAGGCTCAGTCATCACACGCTTGCAGTGGGAACAGGCAGGAGCAGGACAGCTGGTAGGATGATATGTGCACCATGTGGAGCTGCTCTTCTGCACTGGGATCAGTATGACAGAAGACCAGACAGGCGTTTGGTCCTTAACAACCCAAACTGAATAGAAATGAAAGACTGGACATCCTTCCTCCCAGGAGAGGAACTAGACAAAGCCTTCTTGAGTTTCCCAATATAAGATATGAGTTAGAGGCAGTGGCTGCCTCTGCACTCCCACGGACAGTGTGTGTGTGTGTGTTTGTGTGTGTGTGAGAGAGCAGAGAGTGAGTGTGTGTTTCCCTGACTCTGCTGTTATTGACACACATTCCTGTAAACCACTCCGCTTGTTCTGCTCTCATCAGAGGGACTGACCATCATCAACCCACAGCGTCTCTCCTCTCCTCCCTTCTCTTCCCTCTCTCCACTCCACTCCCTCCTCTCCTCTCCTCTCCTTCCTCCTCTCCCTCCTCCCTTCTCTCCACTCCACTCCCCTCCTCTCCTCCTCTCTTTTCCTCTCCTCTCCTCCTCTCTTCCCCTCTCTCCACTCTTCTCCACTCCTCTCCTCTCCTCCTCTCTTCTCCTCTCCTCTCTTCCTCTCTCTCCACTCCTCTCCTCTCCTCCCTCTTCTCCTCTCCTCCCTTCTCTTCCCCTCTCTCCACTCCACTCCCCTCCTCTCCTCTCCTCTCCTCTCCTCCTCTCCTCTCCTCCCTTCTCTCCACTCCACTCCCCTCCTCTCCTCCTCTCTTTTCCTCTCCTCTCCTCCTCTCTTCCCCTCTCTCCACTCTCTCCACTCCTCTCCTCTCCTCCTCTTTCTCCTCTCCTCTCTTCCTCTCTCTCCACTCCTCTCCTCTCCTCCTCTCTTCTCCTCTCCCTTCTCTTCCCCTCTCTCCACTCCACTCCCCTCCTCTCCTCTCCTCTCCTCTCCTCCTCTCCTCTCCTCCCTTCTCTCCACTCCACTCCCTCCTCTCCTCCTCTCTTTTCCTCTCCTCTCCTCCTCTCTCCCCTCTCTCCCCTCTTCTCCACTCCTCTCCTCTCCTCCTCTCTTCTCCTCTCCTCTCTTCCTCTCTCTCCACTCCTCTCCTCTCCTCCTCTCTTCTCCTCTCCTCTCTTCCCCTCTCTCCACTCCTCTCTTCTCTCTCTTCCTCTCTCTCTCTCTCTCCTCTCTCCACTCCACTCCCCTCCTCTCCTCTCCTCCTCTCTTCTCCTCTCCTCTCTTCCCCTCTCTCCACTCCTCTCTTCTCCTCTCCTCTCCTCCTCTCTTCCCCTCTCTCCACTCCACTCCCCTCCTCTCCTCCCCTCCTCTCCTCTCCTCTCTCTTCTCCTCCTATCTGCTATTCACTGCCTACAGCTGGACCACACTGGCCACAATTTACAGCCTGGGTTCCTACCTGAGCCAAGTCCACCTCACATACTCTCTCTCTCTCTCTCACACACACACCACACACACACACACACACACACACACACAGCAGAAGTTTGATTTCCGAACCCCATTGCGAGTCTGTGCCGCTTTGGATAAAAGCGTCAGCTTAAATACCAGTCAACTTTACTTTACACACACACACACACACACACACACACACACACACACACACACACACAACACATTTCCTAATGCTCACACATACTGTGTGTGTGCAACGCAGAGGTGCTGAGTTGCAGCAACAATGTACTGTAATGCACACAAATACACTCACACACACACACACACACACACACACATACACAGACCATCATTCACTCCAGGACAGCACTGCAGGATTGTCTCAGCCCGACTTCCTGTGTGTGTGCGTTGTGTGTGTGTGTATGCATGTTTATGTGAGGTGTAAGGTTCATTGTATTGTATGTGTATGTGTGCATGTGTGTGTGTGTGTCTGTGTGTGTGTGTGATCTGGTGCCCACTGCCCAGAGGTCTGTCTCTAGGCCAGCTAAGCCACTCTAGTTGGCATGCTTGCTGGCTTACTGTGTGTGTGTGTGTGTGTGTGTGTGTGTGTGTGTGTTTGAGGGAGTACCTGAACCCCATCCATCACGGCCACAGTGGCGACCCACACCACAAAGAGCAGGCTGTCAGTAAACTTCCTGCAGCCGACACAAAACCAGTGAAACCATCACACACACACACACACACACACACACACACACAAGACCATGGTACACCTTTGAACTACTAACACATTTTTGGCAGTCGACACCAGCTGGAAAGAGCTCTCCATCCTGTTCACCCCCCCAACACACACACACACACACACTGACTGCTAACCTCTGAAGGCCTCCTGAGGACATGTGTGTGTAAAACAGGTGGCCCAGTGGGGGTCTTGGACAAGCGCCTGCATGTTTACCTGTGCAACCTGCCTCACCTGTGATACCTGTCCCACCTGTGCTGCAGTTGTCCTCCGGGACCACCTGAGTCTGTGGGATGTTTGGATGTCAGCGTGGTAACTAT
>PYXC01002785.1:60000-77500 GCA_015244755.2 Tenualosa ilisha | reverse complement strand
GCACACAAAAACACACAACTACACTCATGGACATGAAGTGCACACAGACATCCACAATAAATAGACATAAGACATACGACACACAGGTAAACTTTTACGCTTCCAACAAGAAGGAAAGTTCGAGGTAGCTCTTCTTGGTAGCTGGTGTAGGTTGAAAAAAAGAGAAATGTGCAATATGTAAGGTGCAATTAGTTTTCAGAATTATTAATAATATACTCTGTTAGGTTATGCTAGATAACCAGTTTAAAGGATAGGTCTGTTGTAATGGACTATTACAGTAGGCTGTGCTAGAAAATCTGTTTAAAGGGCATGTCTGTCATTCTTTACCCTGTGCTCGGGGATGAGAGACTGAAAATGAAGAAAAACAGGATTGAGGATTGAGGTGGCTGCACGGACAGTTGTACACCAAACTTACCGGGGGGGGGGTGGGGGCTAAGGGCAGTAAGACACATATAGTGATTTCTGGAACAGTATACCACCATTCCAGAGGTAGAAAATAAGTTATAGCATTGTCTCCGTCATTTCGTCAGATAGGTAAAAATGTTGGGGGTCTCCGACATCCACTGGAGAGCTGCTTGGAGAGGGTTTGCAGTGTTTGAGAGGCTCTGTGTGTCTGTGTACTGACAGAGACAGACGTTGGAGAGGGCTCTGTGTGTCTGTGTACTGACGGAGACAGACGTTGGAGAGGGCTCTGTGTGTCTGTGTACTGACGGAGACAGACGTCAGAGAGGGCTCTGTGTGTCTGTGTTCGACATCCACTGGAGAGCTGCTTGGAGAGGGTTTGCAGTGTTGGAGAGGCTCTGCGTGTCTGTGTACTGACGGAGACAGACGTTGGAGAGGGCTCTGTGTGTCTGTGTACTGACGGAGACAGACGTTGGAGAGGGCTCTGTGTGTCTGTGTACTGACGGAGACAGACGTTGGAGAGGCTCTGTGTGTCTGTGTACTGACAGAGACAGACGTTGGAGAGGGCTCTGTGTGTCTGTGTACTGACGGAGACAGACGTTGGAGAGGGCTCTGTGTGTCTGTGTACTGACGGAGACAGACGTTGGAGAGGGCTCTGTGTGTCTGTGTACTGACGGAGACAGACGTTGGAGAGGCTCTGTGTGTCTGTGTACTGACAGAGACAGACGTTGGAGAGGGCTCTGTGTGTCTGTGTACTGACGGAGACAGACGTTGGAGAGGGCTCTGTGTGTCTGTGTACTGACGGAGACAGACGTCAGAGAGGGCTCTGTGTGTCTGTGTTCGACATCCACTGGAGAGCTGCTTGGAGAGGGTTTGCAGTGTTGGAGAGGCTCTGCGTGTCTGTGTACTGACGGAGACAGACGTTGGAGAGGGCTCTGTGTGTCTGTGTTCTCGACAGCTGAAAAACTGACCAACCCCGCCTCAACTGGGACCTGAGCTCATCTCCACCAGCAGCAGCAATGAGTTTGCATTTTTTTTCAAAGCAAAAATGTATCAGATCGGACTGAACATACTATCTCAAACTCATATCACTCAGCAAACAGAACCAACTATTAGGACAGGAACACTTTTGACACTTTTGACTCTCTTAAGGAAACAGTACAGAGCCTCAGCTCATTCACTTGCACACTAGTGCCTCAGCTCATTCACTTGCACACTAGTGCCTCAGCTCATTCACTTGCACACTAGTGCCTCAGCTCATTCACTTGCACACTAGTGCCCCAGCTCATTCACTTGCACACTAGTGCCTCAGCTCATTCACTTGCACACTAGTGCCTCAGCTCATTCACTTGCACACTAGTGCCTCTGCTAATTCACTTGCACACTAGTGCCTCAGCTCATTCACTTGCACACTAGTGCCTCTGCTCATTCACTTGCACACTAGTGCCTCAGCTCATTCACTTGCACACTAGTGCCTCTGCTCATTCACTTGCACACTAGTGCCTCAGCTCATTCATTTGCACACTAGTGCCTCAGCTCATTCACTTGCACACTAGTGCCTCTGCTCATTCACTTGCACACTAGATGCTCTGCCCAGGATCTTTCTGAAATCTGTCCTTCACCTCCTTGCACCGAAAGTGCTTAAATTATAAATTCATCTTAGGAGACGGGCTCATTTCCTCGATCCCTAAGGACTGCCGTTATCAAACCACTACTCAAAAAGAACAACTTAAAAACATCCATAATAAGCGACTACAGGCCCATATCTAACCTACCATTCATTGGCAAAATTATTGAAACATTTTTTTTGAAAAGCTTTTAATCAACTCACATATTTGTGACATTGTACGACTGCTTTGACAGCTTTCAGTCAGGTTTTCAGGTCAAGCACAGTATTGGAACAACACTTGCCAAAGTCATAAGTGACATTTGGCTAAATCCAGATGCAGACAAAGCATCAGTCTTAATACTACTGGACCTCAGTGCAACCTTTGACACTGTGGACCATAGCATATTACTTCAGTGACTTGAGCACTGGGCTGGCCTGACTGGTGTTGTAATCCGGTGTCTTAAACTCTACCTACAGAACAGGTGCCTCTTTGTTACAGTTGGAAACTGTTCCTCAACAGCAACATCTTTGACCTGCGGTGTTCCCCAAGGCTTAGTCTGGGGTTCACTATTATTGAACCTCTACATGATGCCACTTGGACACAACCAATCTCCTACCATAGTTACGCTGATGACACACAAATGAGTCTACTTTGAATGCCTAATTACTATACCCGCATTGAAACTCTGTCACTGCATTGAAGAAATTGATCAATGGATATCACAGAACATTCTACAGCTCAACAGAGACAAAACAGACGTTGTACTTCAGAATTTTAGCAGTCACGTCAAATCAGTCACAAAATCACAAAATCCATCTTAAAAACATCAACAAACTTAGAGGCTTTATATTGAAAGAGGACCTGGAAAAATTAGACATGCTTTCACCGCTAATACTAGTAGTACTAGTCATCTCTTGACTTTAACACCATGCCTGGCTACTACTACACTGTCCAACCAGAACTTTTGATAACCCGCTATGACTTGACTACTATATAATGTTGTGAGACAATATTTTGGAATTATTATGATGCTCAGCTGGACAATGGACAAATTGTAGTCTATCATGATAACCACTGTTGTACTTTTCCTCTATGACCCCTGAAAGTTGGGTTGGCCTCTTGAGCTGTGGATCTGCCCAAGGTTTCTTCCTATAATAACGACCACAAGGCAGTTTGCTCTTGGGTGCTCCTTGTTGTAAAGCACCATGAGAAAATAAAACTGTAAAAGGCACTGTATAAATATCATTAAATTCAATTGAATTGAGTAGTGGGATTGCAATGTGCTCTTCACAGGACTTCCCGAAAACAATATAAAACCCTTCCAGTGATACAGAGTAGTGCTTCCAGGACCCTCACTAACACGAAGATCACACCACCCCAATTTCAAAGTCTCTGCCCTGGCTCCCAATAAGCTATATTAGGTATTGATTTGAAAACACTTCTGCTTGTTTTTAAGACTCTGAAGTGGGCGGAGCTAAACTATTTACATGACATGTTTAAGCAAGAATTTTAAAACAGGTCTCTTAGATCACAACACAAGCAATTACTATTGAAACCAGCTGTCAGAACAAAGCACGGTGAAGCAGCCTTTGACCACTATGGCCTCCATCTCTGGAACCAGAAAACTTCAAAAACGCCCCAACTGTCGCCATGTTTAAGCCAGAGCAAAGTCCAAACTCTTTTCAGATGCTTTCAGTAGTTTTAATGAACACTGTTTTCAGTAGTTAATGAACACTGTTTACAGTAGTTAGTGAACACTGTTTTCAGCAGTTAATGAACACTGTTTTCAGTAGTTAGTGAACACTGTTTTCAGTAGTTAGTGAACACTGTTTTTAGTAGTTAATGAACACTGTTTTCAGTAGTTAGTGAACACTGTTTTCAGTAGTTAGTGAACACTGTTTTTAGTAGTTAATGAACACTGTTTTCAGTAGTTAGTGAACACTGTTTTTAGTAGTTAATGAACACTGTTTTCATATTGCTTTTTATTTCCCATGTATATCATACATTTGACTTGATAAAATTGTACATGGTTAATATTTATATTGGTGTATATGGTTTATACATGGTTTATACATGTGCATGGTTTATATGTATTTTGGTTTATATGGTTTATACATGTGCATGGTTTATACTTATATTTCATTTTTACTAGGATCATTGTTTCATGTCAAGCACATTGAAGTGCTTTCGTGTATGAAATGTGCTATAGAAATAATGCCTTGCCTTTGTGTATGAAATGTGCTATAGAAATAATGCCTTGCCTTGCCTTTGTGTATGAAATGTGCTATAGAAATAATGCCTTGTCTTTGTGTATGAAATGTGCTATAGAAATAATGCCTTGCCTTGCCTTGCCTTATGTAGCTCATCTGTGCTTCTTCTCTTCTCTCAGCATAACAAAGAAAAACAAGACTAGCCTCCACATCATAGGCACACCTGCCCTACACAGGGGACTGTGTGTGTTTGTGTGTGTGTTTGTGTGTGTGTGCGTGCGTGTTTGTGTGAGTCTGTGCGTGTTTTAGCGAAGAATGAAATCCAGAGAAGTAATCTGACCACTTCCTCTAATTAATTGTCTATGTGTGTGTGTGTATTTGTGTGTGTGTGTGAGAGAGAGGGGGGGTGAGTATAGTTTGCTTTACAGTAACATGTTTACCTATATAATAACCTTTCAGAGCCTCCTGTGATGACCTTGTTGACGTGTCATGTGATCCCTCTGTTTTGTTTCCTGTGATTTCCTGTGAGTGTTTGTGTCAGTTTATATGTATGTTTCTGAGTGGACCTATACAGATGGGGAGCTTGGTTAGGTGTTAGAGTGTGTATGTGTGTGTGTGTGTGTGTGTGTGTGTGTGTGTGTGTGTGCCTGTATGTTTGTACTTGATTCCTCAATGTCAGGTCAGATGTGTGCTTCTGAGTGTCTGCATGCAAACAGAAAGCTTGTTTGTGTGTGAGAGAGTCTGTGTATGGCTGTGTGGGTGGGAATGAGTGTAATGTGTGTGTGTGAGTGCATGTGTGTGTGTGAGTGTATGTGTGTGTGTGCATGTGTGTGTGTGTGTGTGCATGTGTGTGTGCGGGTGGGGGGGGGGGCATTTGGGACTGTGTGTGCATAACATGTGTGTGTGTGTGTGTGCATGTGTGTGTGTGGTGTGGGCGGTCCGTCGGTACTGAGGCCTTTCTCTAGTGCTACCACAGTAGAATGCTGAATGGCAGAGAGACTTGGCTCAGGATGGCCAAGAAACAACAGAGAGAGCAACGCCTTTTCACCACACAGGAAGGACTTTACACTGTAACACACACACACACACACACACACCAGTGAATGAACCTAACTAGAAGAGGGGCCAGAAACGCATATCACAGAGGCATATGCGTGTGTGTGTGTGTGTGTGTGTGTGTGTATTAGGTGCTGTGAGTGTGTGCAGTTGATTGTGGGCGGTCCAGTTTATCCAGCTCCAATATGTTTTTATTATTATTATCAAGACTTAAAATAAACAACTCCAACAAACAATAAAACAACTCCCTTGTGACCTCAAATCCAGTTGGACCACATGTAATGGTTACAGCTAGCTCTAGTCAACCTGTAGCATACTTTGATTCATTCACACCCACCACTATATCAGAAATGACGCCTTTGATCTCCTCAGCTAAAGCCTCAACATGCTTATTGGATCCAATCTCAACAGATCTTCTTAAGGCTGCTCTCCCTCCACTGGCTGAGACGATTCTTAAAATGACAAATGATTCACTCATACAGGGCATGGCCCAAAGCCCTTCAGGACATCTGTTATTTAACCATCTACCTAACCTTGATCCTGATGTCCTGGCTAACTATCGACCCATTTATAACCTCCCATTTGGATAAAAAATGAAAAAATAGTGTCGAAGCAAATCTGTAGCTTCTTAAACATGTTTGTACTTTCCTCCTCATACATATATATATCATATGTATGTATTTACACACATGTGACACATTGGATCAGTGGATTGTGAGACTGGCCCAACTCAGAGGATCAGTGGATTGTGAGACTGGCCCAACTCAGAGGATCAGTGGATAGTGAGACTGGCCCAACTCATAGGATCAGTGGATTGTGAGACTGGCCCAACTCATAGGATCAGTGGATTGTGAGACTGGCCCAACTCAGAGGATCAGTGGATTGTGAGACTGGCCCAACTCAGAGGATCAGTGGATTGTGAGACTGGTCCAACTCAGAGGATCAGGGGGAGTGAGTGAGTTGGCCTCTAGCTTGTTTCACTGGACACCAGAAGAGATGATTTAGGACAACTGGGTGGAAGTCTTTGACAGAATGTGTGTGCTTGTGTGTGTGTGTGTGTGTGTGTGTGTGTGTGTGTGTTTTCTGATTACACCACTCACATTTTTGCAGATATCCTGTTGTACCTTTTTATGAGACAACACCATAGAAATTAAACTTTAATACAACTTAAAGAAGTCATTGTACAGCTTGTATAGCAGTATAGATGTATTGTCCTCTGAAAATAACTCACAGACAACTCACAGACAAATAACATACAGACATTACATTTACATTTACATTTAGGCATTTAGCAGACGCTTTTATCCAAAGCGACTTACAAAAGAGGATAACATTCAAGCTACAACACAATGAACTAACAAGGAGTGCATATTGCTAACATAGAATCTGCGCTGTTTTAAGTTGAAAGTGCAATAGTGTAACACCATGTAGAGAAATTAAATTATTAAGTGCATTCTCAAAGTTTACACTAGGAGATATTCTTGGAAGAGCTTAGTCTTCACGAGTTTCTTGAAGGTGGAGAGGGTATCAGTTGATCTGGTAGCACTTGGGAGGTCATTCCACCAGCGCGGAACCAGATATGAGAAGAGTCTGGACCGACCTGCACAAGGTGTTGGCCGTGCTAGAAAACGTTCCTTAGAGGAGCGTAGTGGTCGTCGGGTGACATAGGGCTTCAGAAGAGAATTCAAGTAGATGGGAGCAGAGCCATCATTCACCCTGTAGGCCAACATAAGTGCCTTGAATTTAATGCGAGCAGCCAAGGGCAGCCAGTGAAGTTCAATGAACAGAGGTGTGACATGTGCCCTTTTTGGCTGGTTAAAGACCAGACGTGCAGCTGCATTCTGGATCATCTGTAGCGGTCTCACTGCACAGGCTGGTAGGCCTGATAGGAGCACATTGCAGTAGTCAAGACGAGAGATAACCAGGGTCTGAACCAGGAGCTGGGTTGCATGTTGGGTTAGGTACGGCCTGATCTTCCTTATGTTGAATAGGGAAAAATGGCACGACCGAGCCACAGAGGCAACGTGATCTGCAAAGGTCAGTTGGTCATCGATCATGACACCTAGGTTTCTTGCCACTTTGGTGGGAGGAACAGACAGGGAGTCGATCTTGATACTGATGTCGTGATGTATGGCTTGTTTGGCTGGGAGGACCAGCAGTTCAGTTTTGGAGAGATTTAGTTGGAGGTGATGTCCTTTCATCCATGCAGATATATCGGAGAGACAGTCCGAGATCCGTGATGACACCGTGGAGTCGTCCGGCGGAAAGGACAGATAGAGCTGGGTATCATCCGCATAGCAGTGGTAAGAGAAGCCATGGGAGTGGATGATTGAGCCCAGCGAGGTGATGTACAGTGCGAAGAGAAGGGGCCCCAGCACAGATCCTTGGGGTACTCCTGTGGTGAGTTGGTGAAGTGCCGATGTCTGTCCTAGCCACGATACGTTGAACGACCGTCCAGTAAGATAGGACTTGAACCAGGAGTGCACTGTGCCATCAATCCCAATGTTGGTCAGCTTGTCCAGTAGGATGCTGTAGTTGACCGTGTCAAATGCTGCTGATAGGTCCAGCAGGATGAGCACTGAGGACTGACCTGCCGCTCTGGCCTCTTTTAATGCTTCCGTCACAGACAGAAGCGCCGTTTCAGTGGAGTGGCCACTTCTGAAGCCGGATTGGTTGGAGTCGAGGAGGTTGTTCTGAGTGAGAAATCCTGTGACCTGTTTAAAGACAGCTCGTTCAATGGCTTTGGAAAGGAAGGGAAGAAGAGAGACAGGCCGGTAGTTCTCCACTTGAGTGGGAGCGAGGGATGGTTTTTTGAGCAATGGTGTTACCTGGGCTTGTTTGAAGGCAGTGGGAAATGTACCCCTAGTTAGTGATGCATTGACCACATGTGTGGTTGCTGTCACAATTGTGGGGGTTATGGCCTGAAGAAGGGTTGTTGGGATAGGATCCAGAAGACAAGAGGTAGGCCGGCTGTCTGTGAGAAGCTTAGACACCTCTGCCTCGGAGAGAGGAGTGAAAGAAGAAAAGGAAGCAGTTGGTGTAGAGAGGCTAGGAGAAGGAACCTGTGTAGATTGGTTTGAGAACTGACTACTAATAGCTGCAACTTTGTTAGTGAAGAATGCAGCAAAAGTGTCAGCTGTGAGGTTAGTTTGAGGAGGTGGAGGAGGTGGGTTTAGTAAAGGTTTAAAGGTGGAAAAGAGTTTCTTGGTGTCCGTGGCGTTGTTAATCTTGTCATGATAGAAAGCCTTTTTCGCAGCAGTGACACTGGATGAGAAGGAAGATAGTAGTACTTGGAATTGTGCTAGATCGGCCGAATTCTTAGTTTTGTGCCATTTCCTTTCAGCAGCTCTGAGGTTAGTGCGCATTGACCGAAGTGAGTCATTAAGCCACGCATGAGACTGGGTGGGTCGTGCGGGTCTGGTAGACAGAGGGCACACACGATCCAAGCAGAATCTCAGCGTAGAACAGAGTGACTCTGTGGCGTCATCAACCTCAAAAGAAGAGAAACTTATAGACGGTGGTAGAGCAGACGCCACCAAGGAGGAAAAGTGAGTAGGAGATAGATTCCGGAGATTGCGACGGACAGAGACAGAGGGAGTAGGAGCAGATGGTTGCTGACAGAGGGAAACCTTGAACTGAATAAAGTAATGGTCAGATAGATGTAGAGGAGTAACTGTCTGTGAAGTAGCGGCGCACTTCCTGGTGAAAATGAGGTCAAGTTCCTTACCGGCTTTGTGAGTCGGAGGGCTGTGCACCCGCTGTAGCTCAAAGGAGTCCATCAGAGATAGGAATTCAGCAGAACCTGGATTGTCTAAGTGGATGTTCATATCACCGAGAACAAGCATTGGACAGTCATGCTCAGGGATTAACAGCTGGCAACACCTCACAGCGACAAACTGTGCCCAAACTAATCATTTGTGTGAGCACCATTATTCTGCACTGCCTTAACCACCCTATGGGCCTCACATTCACCAGAGCAATACGTCCAGATTTCTACTAGAATCCTCTCCCACCCCTTCATGGTGACATCACAGAGCTGGTGGATGTTAGACTCCTTGCTCTCCTCCACCTTCCGCTGAAGGATGCTCCACAGGGGCTCAGATGGGTTTAGGTACCTGACCAGTCCATCACCTTTATCTTCAGCTTCCTCAGCAGGGCAGTTGTCATCTTGGAGGTGTGTGTAGACTCATTATCAGGCTATAAAACTGCCATGCATGCAGCCCAGTTTCTGAAGAGAGGGGATCATGCTGTGCTTGGAGTTCATGTTTCCCTCTATGAACTGCAGCTTCCCAGGCCAGCAGCACTCATGCAGCCCTAGACCATGATGCTCCCACCACCATGCTTGGCTTTAGGCAAGAGACAGTTATCTTGGTGCTTACTTGGGTGCTGCCACACACACTAGACACCACCTAAGCAAGTTTACCTTGGTCACACCACAGGACAGGTTCCAGTGATCTACGTTCTTGAACTGCTTGTCTTCCGCATACAAGACCAAGATCAACTTGTTTGGCTCAGATGGTGTCCAGGGTGTCTGAGTTATTTTCAGAGGACAATAAATCTATCCACTGCTATACAAGCTGGACTCTGGCTACCTTTTGTATCAAAGTTTCTTTTCTATAGTGTTGGTCCATGAATATTTACATACAATACATGATAATCTGAGGGCTGTACACATTTTTTTTTGAGATACTGTATCCATGTATTGTGGATATGAATGTAGGCTATGATATTATGGTATGAATGTAGGCTATGATAGTATGGATATGAATGTAGGCTATGATATTATGGATATGAATGTAGGCTATGATATTATGGATATGAATGTAGGTTATGATATTATGGATATGAATGTAGGCTATGATATTATGGATATGAATGTAGGCTTAACATTCAGTCCACTTCCTTGCGTTGATTCTGAGCCATTCACAGTCTTTTATTTAAGTCGTTTATTGCTAACATGTTCAGCAGTAGCAGTAGCTGAATGCCGCCACGTGTGTCCTTAAGTTTGAGTAAATTGCTCCCTAAAGGTCCTTAAATCTGATGTTGACCAAGGTGCAGGAACCCTAAAGGTCCTTAAATCTGATGTGACCAAGGTGCAGGAACCCTAAAGGTCCTTAAATCTGATGTTGACCAAGGTGCAGGAACCCTAAAGGTCCTTAAATCTGATGTTGACCAAGGTGCAGGAACCCTAAAGGTCCTTAAATCTGATGTTGACCAAGGTGCAGGAACCCTAATTGAGGTTCCAGGATGTACAATTGCACCTCTCTGAGAGAGATTACTCTCTGAGGACATTTAAACTATTGGTTCTGTCTTTGGCTGCACCAGCCTGACTAGTTTCCACCAACAATGTCCAAATCAAATACCATGCGTAGAAGATTTTTAAATTTCATTTTGCATGTACCAAAAGTGTGAGTGATGGTGATCGTGTGTGTGTGTGTGTGGCTGAGCGAGAGGGGGGGCAGTGGCAGAGAGAGAGAGAGAGTGGGGGGTGGGGTGGGGGTTTTGAGAGAGAGAGAGAGATAGAGAGATTTTTCAGTGTGACAGTAAGGCATTTCAGTGCAACAGGAAGTCAGCATGCAGGTTCATTGCACATTGATGTTTATTGCCTAAGGTCCGACCAAAGTTTAACAACATGCACAAATTGCTAATTATAATCGTTTTAATCACATGTAATCGGTCATTGGTTAGTTCAAACCGCGTAGATATTATTGATATCCTTTTGCGCGTTCTACGCTGTCTTGAGGCAATGCAGGTAAATCCAACTGTAGGGTGTCTCCATGAACTTGAAGCCCGTGCTAGAAAGATACGTCACATCACAAACATTGGAGGGCAAAGTGGCGCCTTGGAGACAAGAGAGTGCACAATCTTACTAGAACAATTACATCAGTGGATAATTGCTATTCTGCAACAGTTCCCTGACGAACTTCCCAGAGAAAGTGCTGCCGTCGCCCCACCAACTACCAGAAGCAGAACTGGTCGCCCCACCAACTAACAGAAGCAGAACTGGTCGCCCCACCAACTAACAGAGGCAGAACTGGTCGCCCACGTTAGAATTCGACAGCAGACCAGATAGAATTATGTTTGGGTCTTGGGTCTTTGACAGCAGACCAGATAGAATTATGTTTGGGTCTTGGGTCTTTGACAGCAGAACAGATAGAATTATGTTTGGGTCTTGGGCTTAATTGGCCTCACTCTGGCATTGGGCGACGGACTTTGTACCGCCATTGACAACGCCTGGGTGTACCACCACTTCAACACACTCAACTGTCGCAGGAGAACCTACTGTCAAACATCAGACACATTTTGGAAAGCACGCCGAATGCTGGTGAGACTTATGTACGGGCCAGTCTGCTCAACATGGGAATTCATATCCAGTGCAGGAGAGTTCGAGAAGCTCTACAAGCAATTGACCCAATTGGACGATGTGTCCGTCATCGACAGGCCATTCGCCGCAGGATCTACAATGTTCGTGGTCCGAATGAGTTGTGGTGAGTGCGACAATTGTTTTTACTATTATAATGCCAGCATTAGGCCTAATAATGTGGCCACTGTGGGCTGCCTAAGGTATTTTCCCCATGGGTGGAACTGACAGCTTTCTTTTTCTTGCTCTTTATTTGCAGGCACATAGATTCAAACCACAAGTTAATTCATTGGAGAATGGTGTTTCACGGATGTGTGGACGGGTACAGACGCACTATTGTATACCTAGAGTGCTTAACAAATATTAGGGGTTCTAGTGTGCTAACGCTATTTGAAGAGGGAGTGCGGAACTTTGGGCTTCCATCAAGAGTCCGGTGTGACCGTGGAACTGAGAACTTCGAGGTTGCACGTTTCATGCTCAGCAGAAGAGGGTCACATCGGAGAAGTGTCATTGCTGGCCGCAGCGTGCATAACTAAAGAATAGAACGACTTTGGGCTGAACTGAACCGTGTTGTCTCTTATTTTTATGTAGAACTTTTCAATTTTATGGAGAACCAAAACTATCTTGACTCATTGTTGGAGTTACACATGTGTGCACTACACTACATTTATGTACCACGAATACAGCGGGCGGCGAGGGAGTTTCGTGATCAATGGAATAATCACGCTTTGTCCACTGAAAGGTACAGGACACCGCTCCAGCTGTGGTTCGCTGGTATCATCAGGAATGCAGGCCAGGATATCACAGGGATCAACGGTGTCTTTGCACCTCTGGAATCGCAAGGTCCTGGCTACCGTGAAATACCACCTGAACTTCAGTTCAACAGCGTCGTAGAAGTTCCTGATAACGATTTTCATGTGAATGACACTACTATGGAAGAGATCCGTCACACAATTGATCCTTTAGGGAATGATGGAAATTATGGAATAAATCTTTTTGTGACCCTTGTCCGTTTCTTGGAAACTAGACAATAAAAACATCAGTTTTAATGTAAAGAAAAAGCATCAGTTTTCATTCATTTCATTTTATTGTTCAAAAAAATCTAACCAAAATACTGCCATAAAGACAGTGAACTTATTGAACTTAAAACTCAAAACCAGACACAACCCACTTAGGCCATGCCAAAACACAGTGTGTTTCGGATAGCAAAGTCCAGCGCTTCCTTGAAAGTCTCATAGTTTCTGTACAGTGGCAGGCACAAGCAATTTATGCAGGTATTTGCAACAGGATATTTGCCTCCAGTGTGAAGAAACTCTAACGAGGGCTGAGGGGAGCAACCCATTGGTGGCACCACATTGCACCCTGTTGTGAATGTTAGAACACTCTGCAGTTTTGTAGTGCTGTTTTCCTCTGTTAAATAATAACAAAACAAACATGACAACTAAATTAGTGATAGCATTCAAGAGTAAAAACTATTGTGATAAGATCATTAAAAGGTCTTTATATTAACCAGCAATAAATTGTAAACATTAATTCACATTATGGTTAGATTACAGACAAACAGTGTATGAGAACTGAAGCATGCAGTCCTGCGTCACACAATGACATTCCGTGCCTTCAAAACCATTGACAACTAAATTTCACTCACCTTCAGCATCCTGGAGAAAATCCCTCCAGAACGCCACCATCCTGTTCTCATCAGATCTCTTGTTGCTTCCGGTTTCTGACCAGTTAATTTGAAACAGTTCGTCCAGAGAGTCGGCTGTGAGATGAATGGGACTGTAACAGAGCAGGGAACGAAAAGCCTCTGGATGTAGCTGGATCTTCTGGAGGACACCAGGGGTTTTCAGCCCATCTCTGAATCTATACACAAGATTTTGCATAAAAAAACTTTAATACTAAAAAAGTCCCTATGCCCTAATCTTGGAGTTATTTCTTTGTGTTATTACCATATACAACAAAATTACCTTTCAAAAGGTCCCCGGACACGGTGAACTGCTTGGAACATGAGAATGTCTTCAAGTAGCTGATACTTGTCGGTCACAGAAGTGAAATTCCTCAAACAGCCGGCAGTTGATAGATAGTCTGTCAGTGGCTCGATTGACTCCTTCAGCTCCTGTAGATTCCTGGCTTCACACACCTATGGAATAGTGCATAAAGAAACCTACAATTCTGAAGCAGTGTGTCAACATCTGTCATCACAACCCTAGTACTCGGCTTGATTGTGTAGGAAATGTGTGTAACTGAATGAGGTGTGTGTGTGTGTGTGATAGGCCTGCAGTAAGAAATGTATGGGATATATATGGAAGAAATTAAAGTAGTGTAGACGTTTCTGTGTGTGTGTATGTGTGTGACAAAAGAAAGTGTTTGTGAGAGAGGCATGTGCATGTAAGAATGAGTGTGTGGGTATTAGTGTGTGTGTGTGTGTGTGTGTGTGTGTGTCTTTTTAGAGAACCACAGACCTGTCTTAGCTTTTCACGCAGATCACCATATGCAATGTCGTCAAGCTTTGGTTTGCACATGTCTGGTCCCTCTGCAATGCATGTGAAGAGTGGACTTGACAGGAAACAAGGTGGTGGGCCTCCATGTGCCAGACTGACAGCGATGGCTGTACCAGCATAGAAGTCTCTGTCCTCACGTACAGCTAAGGGAAGAAAAGCAAGTACAGAAGATCGGTGTGGGGATTCTAGCAATAGCATAAACACTTACATTGTTTCTACATTACCACATAATGTTACACAAACCAGTGAAATCCAGAGCCAAGTAAAGATGGCCTTCGCGTCCCTCAAACATTTCAGACTGTGAAAGTGCTTCCATGAGCAGTCGAAGAAACTCTCTCCTTGGTCCCCCGAGGTCTATCGCTTCTTCACTTGTCCTCTTGTCATCGGAGAACTTCACACTCAAAGTATTACAGGGGTTGAATGTCAGCCTTCTAAACCCCAGTATAGCTCCATCAAGGACACAGGGACGATTTATGTTAAACTTGCTACTGTTGTTGTTGTTGATTTTTTCCGCCAATTCTTTCCAAATTTGGCTGACTGGGACATCTTCTTTGGGACGACTTCAAATGAGAGGAAACAAATAATTGCAAACACATTTACAACCAGTTAATTCAGCTTTACAATGGAATGTAATACAAGATTTCATTAAGAAAAAAAACCTCATTACATTACTTGGAATTTGTTCAGTTCAGAAACAAAGATACAGGTTTAGGGTACTGATACACTTACGTCTGGTCTTCAATGCTGGCTACAATGGCACTGATCAAATCACCCTCTTCCTCTTCCTCAGAATCTTCAATTATATTTACGTATGTTCCATAGTCACTTTCTGGGTGGAATCTAGTCTGGCCACTTGTCGATGGTTGTTCAGATGGTGCTTCATGATGGCTGCTAGCAGAATGTTCCGCGGTAACAGTGCAGGACGGGGTCTCAGTGACACTTGTATCCATCACATTGTCCTCTTCAATGAACTCTCACTACTCATACACTTGAGGACAAACAGTAATCAATTTAGTTTGAAAGCATAAAGCCAAACAAGAGGATTATAAAAACAGAACAAAAATGAGTCAAGGATAGCATGCTTACTTCAAGTGATACAGATGGCCTCAGATATAAAGACGCTTTGTTGAAAACTTTCTGAATGAGGTTTGCATCCATCTTCTGGCCCTCAGACAGTGATGGAGCAACCAGCTTATTCCCACAGGGCATGAGGATTTGTAAGCTGAAGTAGATAAAGAAAGTTTCATGATACAACACGTAATTAACACAAAGGGGAACAACAAATGACTGTCACTACGCTTACATGCACATCTAAGATCGTTAGGACCGCATTATCTGGCACGAATAGGCGATTACAAAATTTCCAGCTCGACTAGGGTGTACATATGGCTTTTAAAACATTAGCCGGACTAACGTAATAAGTCGAATTCTTCTAATTGCATGTAAACGAACATTGCCGCGTTTCCCGAAAGCATCATAGGTGCTCATAAGTACTACTTAAGCCTACTTCACACGTAGCAACATCTTAGAGTTTGGTCATTTCCCAAAACCGTCGTTGCTTAGGAACATCGTGAGAACATTCCTAAAACTATGTGTGGTCCAGAGTAATCGTAAGCATGTACGAGCGTTGTAAAGTGGCTTCCTGCAGCGCAGCGGTCCGTGGACACCAGCGTGGGCCTGGCGCTATAGTTAAACTATCTAAACGTTTTTTCTGGCCTACATGCAGACTGAAAATTCATGACACAATGACAGTCCCTGTATGTTCACGATGTTCTTAAGCAACGAAGGTTTCGGGAAATGGCCAAACTCTAAGATGCTGCTATGTGTGAAGTTATGTACGACTTACCGCCCCAGCAAAATGTAGAAAAGGCGTCTTCTCCTGCCTATAGGCTTAAATACTTGAGAGCCAACGATGTTTTCGGGAAATGCGGCCCTGATCGTTAATAAACATTTATTTTAACTTCTTTCAACACAACACCATGGACTCTTCTCCACCATGGTACTTACCTCACATCATCAGGAAGAAATATTTTGGACCTGAAAGCCTGTCGTAGTTTGTTTATTACGGCAGTGCTGTCCCACGATTTGTCAAACACAAACGCGTTTAAAATGTGTCCCTTCTGGTGAAGTTTTATTTTCGTGCCTTGTCTCGCAACACAGCTGTCGCCAGCAGATGGCAGCAAAATAACATCCTTGTTGAAGGTCTTATAGTCTTATTTAGCCTTGGCGTTCGAATGTGCTCCCTCTGCTGGTCATATTTAGCCCTGGCGTTGGAATGTGCTCCCTTGCGCTAACTCTGCTAGTCATAATTAGCCCTGGCGTTGGAATGTGCTCCCTTGCGCTAAATGTGCACCCTTGTGCTAAATGTGCACCCTTGTGCTAAATGTGCACCCTTGCGCTAAAAGGCTGTTGAAAATTCTGTTGCATGAAATTATCTTACCTTTTTTTTTTCTTTTCCTCTTGAATTCCAACGGCCCAAACGCCTGGCCTGAAACCTGGGAGTCTCCAGTGTTGTCCAACGGCCCAAACGCCTGGCCTGAAACCTGGGAGTCTCCAGTGTTGTCCAACGGCCAAAACGCCTGGCCTGAAACCTGGGAGTCTCCAGTGTTGTCCAACGGCCCAAACGCCTGGCCTGAAACCTGGGAGGCTCCAGTGTTGTCCAACGGCCAAAACGCCTGGCCTGAAACCTGGGAGTCTCCAGTGTTGTCCAACGGCCAAAACGCCTGGCCTGAAACCTGGGAGTCTCCAGTGTTGTCCAACGGCCCAAACGCCTGGCCTGAAACCTGGGAGTCTCCAGTGTTGTCCAACGGCCAAAACGCCTGGCCTGAAACCTGGGAGTCTCCAGTGTTGTCCAACGGCCCAAACGCCTGGCCTGAAACCTGGGAGTCTCCAGTGTTGTCCAACGGCCAAAACGCCTGGCCTGAAACCTGGGAGTCTCCAGTGTTGTCCAACGGCCCAAACGCCTGGCCTGAAACCTGGGAGTCTCCAGTGTTGTCCAACGGCCAAAACGCCTGGCCTGAAACCTGGGAGTCTCCAGTGTTGTCCAACGGCCAAAACGCCTGGCCTGAAACCTGGGAGTCTCCAGTGTTGTCCAACGGCCCAAACGCCTGGCCTGAAACCTGGGAGTCTCCAGTGTTGTCCAACGGCCAAAACGCCTGGCCTGAAACCTGGGAGTCTCCAGTGTTATCGGCGGCACGGATGTAGAATTAGCACCATTTCTGTCTGGTCTAAACAAATTGTTTATCTGGGCATGGAGACGTGGAGTAGAATTAACCTGTGGCGCATTGAGGCTTGGAGTAGAATTCACTTGTGGCGCTGTGTTGATGGCATTTGAAATAGTGTTGATAATAGCTGGTGAAC